>SJYC01064206.1:0-10856 GCA_006408675.1 Madoqua kirkii | reverse complement strand
CTTAATCATCTAATAAAATTTAATTGTTTTCCAAGTATAAAAAACTAAGTATATTTGTCAAACTTTATTAAAGTGAAAACAAAAAATAAAATTATTTTCACATTTGTTTCCAAAAGATTTTTCTTAAAACTAAAACGTAAAATATCATTTATAAATAACTAAAAAGTTAGCTCAAAATTCTTTTACTAAAACTGAAGTTCTTAATTAAGTAGTTTTGGACATTGATAAATTCTATTAAATATTTTTATAAAACTTTCTGCAACTGTAACATTCAATCACATTAAGTCTATACCCACATACATACTAATTTATGAGTAAAAAATTTGTTTAACATAG
The DNA here is from genome assembly GCA_006408675.1 of Madoqua kirkii. Lineage (NCBI taxonomy): Eukaryota > Metazoa > Chordata > Mammalia > Artiodactyla > Bovidae > Madoqua > Madoqua kirkii. The sequence continues at coordinate 10,520 of SJYC01064206.1, read as the reverse complement.
TAAATTTATCCCAGCTACCTTCTTCAGCTGTTGAGGTTTAATGGACTAATGGGAAATTCTTTGCTGTGTAAGAATTTTTGCATTCATGCTGACAGGAAGGAGTTGACTAGTCTTTATATTTTCTTTTTTTCCTATATAAGTACTTCTGCTGCTCACATCCTCTTCTCACTATTTCTGTGTCCACTGAGGCAGCCAGGCACACAATTTAAAAACTTTACTGGCATTTGGATGTAATCACCTTTTGTTCTGGAGGACATGGGGCAAAAATGGTTAGAAGCCATTTCCAGGGGCCTAAAGAATTGTTAGTTGTGAAAACTGGTATTTAATGTTACAGAGCTTATCAGAATTGAGTGTGAAGTTATGTGAGGCGGAATCCATGTTTTCCTTAACAAATGACATGTATAATATGTCATTTAGAAGCCAGAGGACTCAAGTCAAGAATCCCTCTTGCTTCTAACTGCAGTATGGAGGAAAATATTAATTTTATTTTTTCTGATATACAGATGAACAAATGATCTTTTCATTTTGCCATTCTATTTCACTAATAGTTCAGTTTTAACTGTACCAAAGGACACTTTCATAATTTTCAAGACTTTATTTTGGAGAAATAGTTAAAAAGTCATTTCAAAGAGTGAGAAGTTAAGCCGCAATAGTCTGATTATCAAATCTGTTTTTTCCTTCCTCATTTACAAGATCAATTCTTGAAAATTTTGGCAGACATAAACTATTTTTAATACACTTTATTAAGTTCAATTGAACTACTATATTCAATTCAGTTGAATAAATGTTCAACAAAAATTTAGTCAATGTTTTTCTGGGATGTGATAGTTCTTTCCTGCGTGGTAGTGGTTGTAAGACTGCAAATTAACTGACATGAATGGTAATAAATGACTTCTGTAAAGGTGAAATATTTTTAGCTTAATTGAAAGCACTGATTCAAATTGTTCAAGTTGTGCATATGAAAATTAGGCTATATGGAGATATGACTGGCCAAAGTATACAGGGAAGGCTCAAATGGTAAAGAATCTGCCTTCAATGCAGGAGACCCAGGTTTAATCTCTGAGTCTGGAGGATTCCCTGGAGAAGGGCATGGCAACCCACTCCAGTATTCTTGCCTGAAGAATTCCATGGACAGAGGAGCCTGGCCGGCTAGAGTTCATGGGGTTGCAAAGAGCTGGACATGACTGAGCGACTAACACTGAACACAACTTTACTGATTACTTGAGTAAAAGAGAGTCATTATAAACTTTTCAAGAAACAAAAGGAAAATATATAGATAAGGCATAATAAGATAATATTGCAGAAATAAAGATTATGTTTAAGAAAACTGGGAGATGAGAGACTAGAGTCAAGGCTAGCATTATTCTCAAAACGTAAAAGTATCAAGGATGAGACTACCATTCGACAACCAATGGAAAAACACAAAGATGAATTAACTTAAGATGTTTACTTTTAAGTAAAACATGCTGTGGGAGTCTGGAACAATATTTTCAGTAGAGCAAGGAATTAATCTGATATAGGGCTTTGAGAGAAGCATGGTATTCAGGAACTGATGAACTTTAGAAGTATGGAAACTTAGAAGAGAATGTTACTAATCGGCTGTTTTCAGATTCAGGTTTGCTGCAGTGTGCCTGCTGCTGACTGATTATGTGGATTTAAGATTTAAGATGTGTTCTGATGGTTACTTGTCGTCCTAAAAAGACTGATTGTTCTGTTCCTATATTAACAAATAATCATCAGCAACAGTCTTAAACCTATTTTATTATTTTTAAGAAATAACTTATCAGTGGCTGGGGAAATCTCTGGACTAACTAATCTTTTCAGGTTAAAGATTACTTAGAGATGCATTCCAAATATTTTATAGTAACAAACAACCAGGGTTTTGATCTTTTTATTAGGGTTGGGTAAACACAGGAACACATTCACAGATCTAAGGATTTGCAACAGTGAGACCAAACTAGGGAAGAAATTAATAAATTTACTGAAATGAGAGGAGAAATTGCGTATGTGTGTGTTTTTTTTTAAAATCTATCCTTAAATGTAATTTTATCATAAAGAAGAGAGTTCCTGAAGATATCCTGATCTTCCTTTCAGAACTAAAACTTTCAAGGCTACTCTAAGAAATAAAAAACAATTTTAAGAAGTGTAAACTGGGGACATAAATGCAAACCCACAGAACAATGACCTTTATTGCTCTTGCACTATCCTAAGGACCTTTTAAAAGAAATCACCTGATGAAATTGTTTTGATTTGAGATTCAGTATACATGCCCCTTTCACTTCACTTTCTTTCACTTTCATACATACAGTGATATATCCATAGTTACAAGTTTTTCTTGCTATCTGAAAGTAGAATATGAAACCATTTGTAAGCCTAAATGACATAAAAGCAAAGAAGTGATTACCTTAGGAAGTATCTTGCTAACTGATGCAAGATAAAACACAGATGCTCACAGATACAGCTTAAATTTATGGCGGTTTGACGCTGAGATGCTGCGTGTAGTTACCAGACAAGGAATTGCCAGCGCTAGCCTTGCTGCTGGGTGCATGATGCCTCTATAAGCCTCCCTGCAAAACAAATGCTGAAATGTTTGCACATTTTGCCTTTTTTCTGAAAAATGAAAATACTACTTGAATTTGCTTTTTCAGTTAGCAAAAGCAAGTACTCATGTAGGTCTTTCATAAAACCAATTTGCTATCAAGCATTCTTTCAAAAGGCAGTGGATACCTGTATTTATGGATAGAATATAATCTTTGTTCCTTCTAAACCTCTCTTCTGCTTGTTCTGTTTGCTGACGAAATTCTGTTTTATTCTATCTTCATCTTATTGGTCTCTTTATTACTGTGTGCCATTCTAATTTACAGTAGTTTTAATGTTTAACCCATTTTCAGTTCAGTTACTCAGTTGTATCTGACTCTTTGTGACCCCATGGACTGTAGCATGCCAGGCTTCCCAGTTCATCACTAACTCCCGTAGCTCACTCAGACTCACGCCCATCGAGTCAGTGATGCCATCTAACCATCTGATCCTCTGTCCTCTCCGTCTCCTCCCACCTTCAATCTTTCCCAGCATCAGGGTCTTTTCCAATGAGTCAGTTCTTCACATCATGTGCTATTGGAGCTTCAGCTTCAGATCTCCTTTAGAATTGACTGCCTGGCTCTCCTGGCAGGCCAAGGGACTCTCAAGAGTCTTCTCCAACACTACAGTTCAAAAGCATCAATCGGTGCTCAGCTTTCTTCACAGTTCAACTCTCATAGGCATACATCACCACTGGAAAAACCGTAACTTTGACTAGACAGACCTTTGTTGGCAAAGTAATGTCTCTGCTTTTTAATATGCTGTCTAGATTGGTCATAGCTTTTCTTTCAAAGGGCAAGCATCTTTTAATTTCATGACTACAGTCACCATCTGCACTGATTTTGGAGCCCCCCAAAATAGTCTCTCACTGTTTTCATTGTTTCCCCATCTATTTCTTATGAAGTGATGGGACCAGATGACATGATCTTAGTTTTCTGAATGTTGAGTTTTAAGCCAATGTTTTTGCTCTCCTCTTTCACTTTCATCAAGAGGCTCTTTAGTTCCTCTTCACTTTCTGCCATAAGGGTAGTGTCATCTACATATCTGAGGTTACTGATATTTCTCCCAGCAATCTTGATTCCAGCTTGTGCTTCATCCAGCCTAACATTTCACATGATGTACTCTGCATGTAAGTTAAATAAGCAGGGTGACAGTATACAGCCTTGATGTACTTCTTTCCCAATTTTGAGCCAGTCTGTTCCATGTCCAGTTCTAACTGTTACTTCTTGACTTGCATACACAATTCTCAGGAGGCAGGTCAGGTGGTCTGGTATTCCCATCCCTTGAATAGTTTTCTACAGTTTGTTGTGATCCACACAGTCAGAAGGTTTGGCAGTATCAATAAACCAGAAGTAGATGTTTGTCTGGAACTCTTTTGCTTTTACTATGATCCAATGGATGTTGGCAATTTGATCTCTGGTTCCTCTGCTTTTTCTAAATCCAGCTTGATCATCTGGAATTTCATGGTTCATGTGCAACTGAAACCTCACTTGGAGACTTTTGAGCATTACTTTGCTAGCGTGTGAGATGAGTGCAATTGTGTGGTAGTTTGAATATTCTTCGGCATTGCATTTCTTTGGGATTGGAATGAAAACTGGCCTTTTCCAATCTTGTGGCCAGTGCTTGAGTTTTCCAAATTTGCTGGCATATTGAGTACAGCTCTTTCACAGCATCATCTTTGAGGGTTTGAAATAGCTCAACTGGAATTCCATCACCTCCACTAGCTTTATTCATAGCGATGCTTCCTAAGGCCCACTTGACTTTGCATTCCAGGATGTCTGGCCTAGGTGAGTGATCACACCATTGTGGTTATCTGGGTCATGAAGATCTTTTTTGTATAGTTTCTCTGTGTGTTTTTACCACCTCTTCTTAACATCTTCTGTTAGGTCCATACTCCTTTATTGTGTTCATTTAACACATTTACTTTTATTTATATAAGCTAGTGAAATAGATCAGTATAGATTTTACAAGAATCTACTTGAGGAGTTTCCTAAGAATTTACTTAATAATTTGCTTTGATTTGAGAAATTTGAGTAGATAATTCATTTAACTTTCCTAAGATGCAAAAAAGACAGGAAAATATTTTATTATTTTCTAAGTCTCCCATAGGTTTCTGTGTATTAGATACCTTAAAATTTGCTAGTGTACATTTCTTATATAAAGTGAATTCCCTATGGAATTACTATATATTGGACATTGATCTCTTACAGTAAAAACTTTTTTTTTTTTGGTCAGCAATTCTTTGTGGTCCACACTTTGCACTTTAAAGGATTGGCCATTGCCCCTGGTTACTGAAGAATATCTTCTAAGCCCTTGAAATATCCCGACTGATAAGATTGTCTTTACATGGGGTCTTGGGCCATGCCAGATTCTCCATGTTTACACGATTATTGGGAAGGTTTTGGACCATACAGTGGTAGCTTGATCTCTGGAGGGGTTGCATGTTTAGGACAAATGTATGGGTGGTCATTGATGCCTATGTGATAACCTCCAATAAAGTCCCTGGACACCAGTGCTCAGATGAATTTCTCTGGCTGACAATACTTCATATGGGTTGCTACGCATCATTTCTGGGAGAGAAGTAAGCAATGTCCTTTTGACTCCTCTGGAAAAGGACAAGAGGAAGCTCATGCCTGAAGTATTTGAGATACTGCTCTATGTGCCTCTTCCCTTTACAGATTTTAATTTGGATTTTTTCCACTGTAACAAGTGGTAACTATGTGTATAGTAGCTTTTCTCAATTCTGTGAGTTTTTCTAGCAAATAATATGTTGTATTGTCGATCTATATCTTTGCTCTGTTTTAGAGTTTGCTTGTAGGATATGATTGGACTTACAGTCTCAAGTCAGGTGCTGTATCTATTCACATATAGTCTCTCCCAGCCTTTACGCTACCGTGTGTTGCAATCCACATGATTCAGGCTCATTATATTTTAAACAGTTATAGTTTTAAAAGACTCAAATGATAGGGAAAAAAATCTTATGTATTGACTCATGTAGGCACCATTTCTAGTGTTCTTTATATTTTTCTGTAAAGAAGTATCTCCATCTTTTATCATTTTTCCATTGCCCAAAGAACTTTCTTAGATATATCTTGTAGGAAAGTTCTGCTCTCAGAGTTTGTGTATCTAGAAAGTCTTTATTGAGCTTTTGTCTTAGAAAGTTATTATTATTGGAGAATTCTAGGTTGGCAATATTCTCTTTCTTTTAGTACTTTGAAGATGGCTTCTTGCTTACATTGTTCTAATAACAAATCTTTCATCTTGCCTTTTTTCCTCTTCATGTAGTATGTCTTTATTTCTCTGGCTGCTTTTGGTATTCTCTGTCATACTTTTGGTATTCTCTGTCATATTCTCTGTCATACTGATTTCAGCACATTGAGTATGATATGCTTTGCTTTAGTTTTCTTCATATTTATTTTCCTTTGGAGTTTACTAAACTTCTTGGATATGTGGAGTTTTAGTTTAAGTAAATTTGGAAAAATATTGTGCATGTTTCACTTAAAGTTTTTTTTCATGTCTCAGTCTTCCCTCTCCCCAGATTTACTGGGGACTTCAATTACACTCATATTAGGCTTCTTGAAGTTGTCTTACAGATCACTGACGCTCTCCATTCATTTCTTTGATTCTATTTTTTACCCTATAATTCTTATTAGAAAGTTTCTCTGTATAACCAAATTCATTAACTTTTTTCCTTCTACAAAGTCTAATCTGTCACTAATGACTACACCGATGTGTTTTCTACCTCTAATATTATAGTTTTCATCACTGGATTATATGTCTAGATTATATATATGTATATACTATACTTTGCATTTTATATTCAATATTCCTTATCTCTGATTTTTTGTAGACAGTTTTTTTGAGCACTAGATATGTTTGTATTTATATGAATATTCTTGAGTTATCTGGAACCCCTCCTCACCACAGATTTTAAGCTATACTTTCCAATATGTTAGTCAAAAATCACAGATGGGAAATGAGCACTTTAAGTTGTGTGTGAAGCAAACAATGTATTTCAAAAATTTGTTATGAAATATGAATTTTAAATATTTTGTTAATAGTTCTCACTGGATGTTGAAATGATAAAACCATTTAAGATATACTGAGCTAATTAGAAAAATTGATTAAAATGAATCTTCCCTGTTTTTTTTTTTTCCACTTTTAAAACATGGCTATTAGAAATTGTAGCCACTATGTGGTGAACAACACCTAGAGCCAGACATCCTGAAATGTGAAGTCAAGTGGGCCTTAGGAAGTGTCACTATGAACAAAGCTAGTGGAGATGATGGAATTCCAGTTGAGCTATTTTAAACCCTCAAAGATGATGCTGTGAAAGTGCTACATTCAATAGGCCAGCGAATTTGGAAAACTCTGCAGTCACCACAGGGCTGGAAAAGGTCAGTTTCCATTCCAATCCCAAAGAAATACAATGCTGAAGAATGTTCAAACTATTGCATAATTACATTCATCTCACATACTAGTAAAGTAATGCTCAAAATTCTCCAAGGCAGGCTTCAACAGTATGTGAATCATGAACTTCCAGATTCTCAAGCTGGATTTAGAAAAGGCAGAGGAACAAAAGATCAAATTGCCAACATCCTTGGATCATCAAAAAAGCAAGAGAGTTCCAGAAAAGCATCTACTTTTGCTTTATTGACTATGTCAAAACTTTGACTATGTAGATTACAGCAAACTGTTGAAAATAGGGGTAGGAATACCAGACCACCTGAACCTGTCTCCTGAGAAATGTGTATGCAAGTCAAGAAGCAACAGTTAGAACTGGACATGGAACAACAGACTGGTTCCAAATGGGGACAAGAGTACCTCAAAGCTGTATGTTGTCACCCTGCTTATTTAACATACGCAGAGTACATTAAGAGAAATGCTGGGCTGGATAAAGCACAAGCTGGAATCAAGATTGCTGGGAGAAATATCAGTAACCTCAGATATTCATATGACACCACCCTTACGGCAGGAAGTGAGGAAAAACTAATGAACTTCTTGATGAAAGTGAAAGAGGAGAGTGAAAACTTTGGCTTAAAGCTCAACATTCAGAAAACTAAGATCATGGTGTCTGGTCCCATCACTTCATGGCAAATAGATGGGGAAACAGTGAAAACAGTTAGAGGCTATTTTCTTGGGCTCCAAAATCACTGCAGCCAAGAAATTAAAATACACTTGCCCCCTGGAAGCAAAGTTATGACAGCATATTAAAAAGCAAGGACATTACTTTGTGGACAAAGGTCCATCTAGTCATGGTTTTTCCAGTAGTCATGTATGGATGTGACAGTTGGACTATAAAGAAAGTTGAGCACCAAAAACTTGATGCTTTTGAACTGTGGTGTTGGAGAAGACTCTTGAAAGTCCCTTGGCCTCTAAGGAGATTCAACCAGTCCATCCTAAAGGAAATCAATCCTTAATATTCATTGGAAGGGCTGATACTGAAGCTGAAACTCCAATACTATGGCCACCTGATGCGAAGAACTTATTCATTTGAAAAGACTCTGATGATGGGAAAGACTGAAAGCAGGAGGAGAAGGGGATCACTGACTCAGTGGACATGAGTTTGAGTAAACTCTGGGAGTTGGTGATGGACAGGGAGGCCTGGCATGCTGCGGTCCATGGAGCCACAGATGGACATGACTGAGCAACTGAACTGAACTGAACTGAACTAGAAATTGTGAAGCATTCCATATTTTTTAGGGCTGCCCAGGGGTTAGTGGTAAAGACCCCACCTGTCATTGTAGGAAACATGAGATGAGTTCCTTTCCTGAGTTGAGAAAATCCCCTGGAAGAGGGCATGGCTACCCACTCCAGTATTCTTGCCTGGAGAATCCTGTGGACCCAGGAGTCTGGCTGGTTACAGTCCATAAAGTTGCAGAGTCAGACATGACTGCAGTGACTTAGCATACTAGAAAATTTAGAAATGCATATATGACTCATTAATGGCTCACGTCCTATTTCTATTCATAAATGTTGATTTTTAGAACTTGACCGAAGTTTCCTGTAAAGTTTATGGCCATTTCAGTTACTGTCACATTTTTTTCCTTTGATTTTTTTAAACAGTTTTTCAAATACAGAAGACCCTTGAACAACACAAGGATTAATTTGAGTATAACTTATAGTTGGCCCACTGTACTTGTGATTTCTCAGCATCCATGGATCCAGCCAATCACAGATCATATAGTACCATATTATTTATATTTAATAATATCCACATATAGGTGGACATATGCAGTTCAAGCCTGTACTATTCAAGGGGCAACCGTGCATAAAAATCATATTAGCTTGTGAGCCAAAAACAATAGACCCTGTGATATCGATGGTCCATGGGCCATAGGCTTATAGTCTACTGCTTAGAATATTACATATCTTCTTTCAAAGGTGAGACAATTGGAAAATCTAATGAGAAATAAAACTAATGAGAAAGTTTGTTAAATAAAATCATATTATTGAGACTTTTTTCTGAGAAAACTTGAAAGGGGTATTCAAAGGCTATTTACTGAAAGTGATTTTAAATTATAATATGTAAGAAAAGGTCAGTTTTCATTTCAATCCCTAAGAAAGGCAAAGCCAAAAAATATTCAGACTACCACACAATTGCACACACTCCACATGACTAGCCAAGTAATGCTCAAAATTCTCCAAGTGAGACATTAACTTCCAGATGTTCAAGCTGGATTTATAAAAGCAGAGGAACCAGAGATCTAATTGCCAACATCCATTGGATCATCGATCGACAAAGTAAGAGAATTGCAGGAAAACATCTACATGTGTTTAATTGACTGCGCTAAAGCCTTTGACTGTGTGGATCACAACAAATTGTGGAAAATTCTTAAAGAGATGGGAATACCAGACAACCTTATCTGCCTCCTGAGAAACCTGTATGCAGGTCAAGAAGCAACAGTCAGAACCGGACTTGGGACAACAGACTGGTTCAAAATTGGAAAAAGAGTATGTCAAGGCTGTATATTGTCACCTTGCTTATTTAACTTATATGCAGAGTACATCAAGTGAAAAGCCAGGCTGGATGAAGCACAAGCTGGAATCAAGATTGCCAGGAGAAATACCAATAACCTCAGATATGAAGACGACACCACTCTTGTGGCAGATTGTGAAGAGCAACTAAAGAGCCTCTTGATGAAAGTGAAAGAGGAGAGTGAAAAAGTTGTCTTCTAACTCAACCTTCAAAAAATGAAGATCATGGCATCTGGTCCCATCACTTCATGGCCAATAGACAGGGAAAAAATAGAAACAGTGACAGATTTTATTTTCTTGCTCTCCAAAATCCCTGCAGATGGTGATTGTAGCCATGAAACTAAAGATGCTTGCCCCCTGGAGACAAAGCTATTACCAACCTAGACAGTATTAAAAAGCAGAGACATAACTTTGCCGACAAAGCTCCATCTAGTCAAGGCTATGGTTTTTCCAGCAGTCATGTATGGATGTAAGAAATGGACAATAAAGAAGGCTGAGCATGGAAGGACTGTTGCTTTTAAACTTTGGTGTTGGAAAAGACTCTTGACAGTCCCTTGGACTGCAAGGAGAGCAAACCAGTCAGGTCTAAAGGAAATAAATCCTTAATATTTATTGGAAGGACTAATGTTGAACCTCCAATACTATGGCCACCTGATGTGAAGAGCTGACTATTTAGAAAAGACCCTGATTCTGGGAAGGATTGAAGGTCAGAGGAGAAGGGGACGACAGAAGATGAAATGGTTGGATGACATCACTGACTCAACGGGTATAGGCTTCAGCAAGCTCCGGCAGGTGGTGAAGGACTCGGAAGCCTGGCATGCTGCAATCCATGAGGTCACAAAGAGTAGAACACGACTGAGCAGCTAAATGACAATGTAATAATTATATCAGCTGTATTTCAGAGCACTTCACAGATTCTACTAGCTTAATCACCACGAAGTAGGAAAGCAATACTATTTTTCAGT
>SJYC01064204.1:0-29993 GCA_006408675.1 Madoqua kirkii | reverse complement strand
GCTGGGAGGGATTGGGGGCAGGAGGAGAAGAGGACGACAGAGGATGAGATACCTGGATGGCATCATGGACTCGATGAACGTGAGTCTGAGTGAACTCCGAGAGATGGTGATGAACAGGGAGGCCTGGCATGCTGTGATTCATGGGGTCGCAAAGAATTGAACACGACTGAGTGACTGAACTGAACTCAGTTAAAAAGTCAACCTTTTTTGCCAGCTTATGGGAGTTTTATTCTTATGTTTTATTCTTCATTTCCTCCTCTCAGCAATCTCAAGTCTGTAAAATTCCAAAGTCTCAAACTATTATCTAGTACCATTGATAATTTTCAGAAGCAAAGACTCAGTCATTGAGGGTGATCCTACTTTAATGATCTACACATTCACTGATGATAGAAAGCATTCACTGATGATAGAAAGGTCCCAGTACGAATCTAATGCTCTCAGTAGGTTGCATAGATGAGAGAAAGCTAATAATTGTAAGGTGTTCTCTTAAGAATCAGTTTTGTCAACCTGGTGGTAGCAGAAGCAGTGGAGTGGCTTACAGTGTTATAATCCTCAGGGTTATAACAAGTGAAAGACGGAGGAGTCTGTTTGACTCCTTAGCTTGATGGATGATCATCAAAGGATAACAAATGAGCAATTTGACAAATAGGAAACAAAGGAATCTCAAGAAACATGTCTGAACTTGGAAATTAAAGGAATCTGGCCTAGAGTCAGGAGATATTCATGGGTAACATACGAAGGATACTGGGCTTCTTTGATGGACCAGGGTAAGAATACCTAGAGCTCCTCTTGTATCTATATACCTGCCCTAGCTTGGGTACCTGAAAGCATTATGATTTTTCTGGCAGTAGTGTTTATCTTTTTCTGCTCAAACATTTAAAGGCAGATTTTTCTTCCCTTAAAAATCCACCACATCTATTTTTTAAGGTCCCAGTACGAATCTAATGCTCTCAGTAGGTTGCATAGATGAGAGAAAGCTAATAATTGTAAGGTGGTCTCTTAAGAATCAGTTTTGTCAACCTGGTGGTAGCAGAAGCAGTGGAGTGGCTTACAGTGTTATAATCCTCAGGGTTATAACAAGTGAAAGACGGAGGAGTCTGTTTGACTCCTTAGCTTGATGGATGATCATCAAAGGATAACAAATGAGCAATTTGACAAATAGGAAACAAAGGAATCTCAAGAAACATGTCTGAACTTGGAAATTAAAGGAATCTGGCCTAGAGTCAGGAGATATTCATGGGTAACATACGAAGGATACTGGGCTTCTTTGATGGACCAGGGTAAGAATACCTAGAGCTCCTCTTGTATCTATATACCTGCCCTAGCTTGGGTACCTGAAAGCATTATGATTTTTCTGGCAGTAGTGTTTATCTTTTTCTGCTCAAACATTTAAAGGCAGATTTTTCTTCCCTTAAAAATCCACCACATCTATTTTTTCTCTTCCATTTCTCTTTCTCCCCCATTCTCTTTTAATTTTTTTTCATTTTATTTTTTATTACTTTATTCTATGTTACAATACTGTATTGGTTTTGCCATACATTGACAGGAATCAGCCACAGGTGTACACGATCTCCCCATGCTGAAGCCCCCTCTCTCCTCCCACCCCATATCATCTCTCTGGATCATCCCGTGCACCAGCCCCAAGCATCCTGTATCCTGTATTGAACATAGACTGATGCTTCGTTTCTTATATGATAGTATACATATTTCAATGCCATTCTCCCAAATCATCCCACCCTCTCCCTCTCCCTCAGAGGCCAAAAGTCCGTTCTATACCTCTGTGTCTCTTTTGTTGTCTCACATACAGGGTCATCATTACTATCTTTCTAAATTCCATATATATGTGTCAGTATACTGTATTGTTGTTTTTCTTTCTGGCTAACTTCACTCTGTATGATCAACTCCAGTTTCATCCATCTCATTAGAACTGATTCAAATGTATTCTTTTTAAGGGCTGAGTAATACTCCATTGTATATATGTACCACAGCTTTCCTATCCATTCATCTGGACATCTAGGTTGTTTCCATGTCCTGGCTGTTATAAACAATGCTGCGATGAACATTGGGGTACATGTGTCTCTTTCAATTCTGGTTTCCTCGGTGTGTATGCCCAGCAGTGGGATTGCTGGGTCATAAGGCAGTTCTGTTTGCAATTTTTTAAGGAATCTCCACACTGTTTTCCATAATGGCTGTACTAGCCCACTCTTTTTTTTTATCTATCATAGGTTATTTTTAACTTAATCTCCCACTTCTCTTCCCCATTATTCCTTTCCTTTCCTTTCTTTTTCTTAAATGAACATGATATGAAACAAAGGTGAGTGATTTACAATATTTGTTATATTTATGTTTTAAAAGTTTCATAATTTCTATACATTATTTAAATTTATTTAAACTACAAATCACATAATTGAAATCACTGATAAATTGCTGCATTTGGGTAATATTTATTTTTATTATAAGTCAGTGTTCCTTGTTAGGGAAAAATAAAACAGAGATATTCTGCTGAAATCTAAAGAACAGAAGATGTGCTGTAATACCACTGTTGTGGTTGAGTCGCTAAGTTATGTCCGACTCTTTTGCAGCCCCATGAACTGTAGCTTACCAGGCTCCTCTGTCCGTGGGATTTCCCAGGCAAGAAGACTGGAGTGGATTGCCATTTCCTACTCCAGGGGATCTTCCCAAGCCAGATGGAACCTGCTTCTTCTGCATTGGCAGGCGGATTCTTTACCACTGAGCCACCAGGAAAACCCTGTGATACCATATAGCAGTAATAAAAACTCAGATTAACATTGTCTCCAGTTTAGAGTGGATATTTTTAGTCATTGTCAGGTTAGTAGGTGAATGAAAACATTGACTGATGAATCTTGAAAAGAAACAAGTTGACCAAGAGTTGTGAGGAAATTAATAGTACTGCATACCTAAACAAGTGCTGGGCTTAAGGTTTTGTATGGATAATCCTCATTAAATCCTCATAATAGTCTTAGAAGAGAAGAACTGGCAAGTTACAACTTTATCAGCTGTAAAACTGAAGTTTAAAAAGGTCAAATTAATTGCTTTCTAAAGAGGCAATTGAAGAGCTGGGATTCAAATTCAGGTAGTCTTACTCCAGAGCTAAAACTGAATTTTGCTAACCTGGCTCAACCATCTCTTATTATTCCTACATCTGTAATGTAACATCAACTCTGCAAAATAGTGACTGTTAGTAATTCACAGACAAAAATATTTCAACTTAAAAATTAAATTGCACTTTCTTTGGACAACTATAGTAGTTATGACTAAACAATCTTTCTCTATTTCACTTTATTTTATTGGCAATGAATAACATCTTTGTTTACAGATAAGAATATTGTAAAACAAAAAACATACTATCATGTTGATGTATGGCAATGAAGAAGGAATTCACAGGGCCTGGCCTCCACCTTAGGCCTGTTCATGCTGATCATGCTCGGCCACCTTTCCAATGGACTCTGAACTCTGTGTTTTGTGCCTATGAAAACAGCAACAGAAGGATAGACCCCCTCCAGACGGGGGAACCTTGAAGATTGTGTCTAGGTTACTCATCACCTGAGAGAAAACATACACTAATCATAAATTTTTCTGTATCAGTCGGAGTGTCACTTAGGATTTATTGATTATTGGCTAATTGTTTGACTGTTTGAGCACATAGCATGTGAATGATGGGGTTATTGGGATTGTATTTTCCTTGGTTTATCTAAGTCTCAAGGAATTTGGGGTGGTGGGTTCAGACATGTACACATGGGGTATAAAAGATTCTCACAAATGCCGGTCAGGGTCCTTGGCTAAGAGGAGACTCTGCCTTGGGCCCGCCGGTGTAATAAACTGCACTCCACTATCTGCATTGTCCTTCTGAGTGAGTTTGTTTCCTGGAATGTGTGGCTACAATAGCCAAACCAACGCAATATTGTAAAGTAATTAACCTCCAATTAAAATAAATAAATTTATATTAAAAATTAAAACTATAGTTTGAGAATAAAATTATTAAAAGCAAAGCAATAGTAAATTTTACTTTGCATCATTATATTTCCTTGGAATTTTCTAAAAGATACAAAGTGGTTGTAAATCTTTTTTAAAAATATATATTCATAGTGAGTATAGCATATATTTGCAGTAAGCAGAATCTGGTCTTGGTCATTTATTTGCTCATTTATTTTTTATTTTCCTACTTTTATCGTAAGGTGTGCTGTTAGTTTACCTGATTGGTAAATTGTCAGGAAGGAACTAGTTCTCATTCAGAACTTGCCAAATCATCAAACTGACAATGGGATTTTCAGGTTTCTAAAAGCCTCAGTACTTTGAGAATTGGCTACTATCCAAAGCCCCTGCAGAGGCTGAATTAGAATAATCCATATGCCTGAGGGCTTCCTTGGTAACTCAGACAGTGAAGAATCTGCCTGCAATGCAGGAGACCTGGGTTTGATCCCTGATTTGAGAAGATCCCCTAGAGAAGCAAATAGCAACACACTCCAGTATATTGCCTGGAGAATTCCATGGACAAAGGAGCCTGGTGGGCTACAGTCCAAGGGGTCACAAAGAGTTGGACAGAACTGAGCAACACACACACACACACACACACACACACACACACACACACACACACACCTGAAAAGAAGCATAGGTTCTCTTGTGGAACAATCTTATGAGCCTGCAGGGGTAGGATGTCTTTGATCTTTTCCTCCTGGTCAGCAGGTATGCTGGTCTGGGATGGCTTATGCTGCTAGAAGATTGGGAGCATTCATTGCCATTCTGTTTGACTTTTTTTTTCATCTTTAGACACCATCTTCTTTTCTGTGGTTTTCACATATCCACCATAATGTGGAAGAAGAATCACATAGGTAAAGGGAAATCATTAGATTCTAGGTAAGGTTATTTTGATTCTGATCCCTATCAGGAATTTACTAACATTGATGAGCTGGTCATATGGTTTCTTTGATTTCTGATTCTTGGTTACCATATTTACAAAATAGAGCTTGTAGGTAGAGCAAAAATAAATTACATATGCCTCACTATGAATCCTTCCCATAACTTAATAAAAAATAAACACATAATAGTTCAGAATAGCAATTGAAAATTCATCTTACAAAAATAGAATAGTTCCGAGGATGAAGACCCATTTGAAATACAAAGTAGTGCATAGGAGTAAGTGTATCAGAAAAGGGTGCATATGGTTATCTAGTAAAAGAAAAGGAAAAGATCACAGAGGAATATTTTGCAAAATTGTGCATTTTTACAAGTGGGTGGGAAAAGTGATTTGAAGTAGATGAATCATTCCCTGTTTTTCTCCCCAGATATATGGTTTGAAAGAAACAATTTGAGCTTAAAATAAAGACTGTGTATGTAGCTTTGTCCCGCATTCAATAGGAGGACATTGACAGGCAATGGCAGACTTTTGGGGGTCTATCTGATTGGATTCTGTCAGTTTGCCCGTCTGGAAAACATGGTGCTAACAGGCATGTATATGTGCTTGGTCTTTTACCTCATTTTAAATTACTGATTGAAATTTGGTTTTATCCATCAATCTCTGATTATTTGGGTTAGCCCCAGTCAGCAGCTTGAGGCAAAATAATACATCACTAAATAGATGGGGAAACAGTGGAAACCATGTCAGTCTTTGTTTTTCTGGGCTCCAAAATCACTGCATATGGTGACTGCAGCCATGAAATTAAAAGATGCTTACTCCTTGGAAGGAAAGTTATGACCAACTTAGATAGCATATTAAAAAGCAGAGACATTACTTTGCCAACAAAGGTCCATCTAGTCAAGGCTATGGTTTTTCCAGTGGTCATGTATGGATGTGAGAGTTGGACTGTGAAGAAGGCTGAACACTGAAGAACTGATGCTTTTAAACTATGATGTTGGAGAAGACTCTTGAGAGTCCCTTGAACTGCAAGGAGATCCAACCAGTCCATTCTAAAGGAGATCAGTCCTGGGTGTTCTTTGGAAGGAATGATGCTAAAGCTGAAACCCCAGTACTTTGGCCACCTGATGTGAAGAGTTGGCTCATTGGAAAAGACTCTGATGCTGGGAGAGATTGGTGGTGGGAGGAGAAGGGGACGCCAGAGGATGAGATGGCTGGATGGCATCACTGACTTGATCGATGGACGTGAGTTTGAGTGAACTCCTGGAGTTGATGATGGACAGGGAGGCCTGGTGTGTTGCGGTTCATGGGGTCGCAAAGAGTTGGACACGACTGAGCAACTGAACTGAACTGAACTGAACTGAAAGTGTTAGAGAAAAGATAATACCAGGCATATATTAGCAGGTGCTTTTTAAATGTTGAATGAATAAAGGAATTAATCTAGTTTATTAGGTTAAATGAAAACTACAGAATATGGCTTTTTAGAAAACACCTTTCTGGCAGTGACTTTCTTACAATAAGACAAGGTATACTGAAAAATGCTATTCCTTCTAAAATGAACTTCTAGCCTTTCCCCTTCTATTTTTTTTAAAGATAAACAACTGTTTATTTGCCCACTTTTTTCCCATATTTTCTCATAGAAGAAGGAAGCAAAACATGTTAACACTGAACTCTGATGCACTATTAAATAACTCTTCACATCTAAATGTGCCCACAAGATTTTGCTCTTAATTATTATATTTGTGCATTTATTTTGATGAAAACATGATTTCAGAGTACAAAGCATTTTTTTAATGAGCTCAGAATGTCAATATATTAAAATTACAGAAGTGATTTCTACCTAAATACTATGGTATTTTAGTAAGGAGAAAAATCAGGATCTAACCACTGAAGTATTAAAATTATAAATTGTTTTTCATGTTTCTAGGTTTATCTAAGACTCCTTGGAATTTGCACTATTGTAGTTCACTTAGGGCATGATGCAAAAGGGGATAAATAAGACTATTTCATTAGTTATTGTGTTCTAACAAAAATAAATAGGTAAATGATTACATCTTGTGCTTTATGTGGCAGGCCAGAGTTTATACTTTTCTTTTCTGATTGGAACATAAGCAGGCTAGAAAAACATTATTAAGCATAATAATTTACAATAATCATGCAAGAAAGAATAATCTTATACAGAGTGAAATAGATTCTATAGATATTAATCTTGAAGCCAGCCTGGTCAATGTGACCACTGTCACTTGCCCTTATTTCTTGGGCCACCAGCAAACGACACCGTGGGCTGAACAGACAGAGAAACCCATGGGAAAGGGGTGAAGAAAGGGGATGTTGACCAGCTGGACCCAGCTCCCTGATGATGCTGGCTAGGGGGAATCTGTGTTATGAGGAATAATTATGCTACTTTAAGTAACATAACAGTTTTTATTTGATCAGTCTCATGCAAACATGGAGTAACACCACAGAGAGGCTATGAAAATGAAAGGGATTTATTATGCTCACAGGTGCCAGAAGAGGGAGACATACAATGTCACATAGGGAGTCACATGGAAGGAGCTCCCAGAGAGCTGAGAGAGAGTGGGGACCTCTTGGCAAGTACTGTAAAGGAGGGCTGGGTCAGGGTGGGGAGTACAAGCAAAAGCAGTGAAGGAATTTCATTGTGTGATTGGATGTCACTGGCTCATAGTCAGGGGAGGGCACGAAGGGGGACTTGTGGCAGGGACCAGCCTTATCACACTGGTGGACCTAGTCCTTGGATGGGTACTTATAGCCTGTTTGTGGAGATGTTGAAGCATGAGGAAAATATGAAGTTTTGAAAATTTACAATCTAGCTTCTTTAGATTTTATTCTCAGATTTTAAGAAAAAGGCCCCTGTGCCTGTGAAAAGTGGATGATAATTTTCCACCAAAAGTAGTTCTGTATAGGGTGATATAGGCCATTTGAGTTTGGAGAACCGAATGTTCTGTCTGTAGCTCTTATCATCAAGTGTGACTGATGAATAAACTGTAGGATTTATTATCATAATAGAAAGACCCTCCCATAGTTCTGATATTGAAGATACTGTAAAAATTAAAAGTTTTGAGTGAGATAAGAATTTATTGGAAGATAATTTTCTATATAGGGGAATGGAACTTTGAATCCAGGAAGGATAACTGAGATCCAGCATAACACTACATCTCCTCCTTTTGCAAATGAGATAATTTATTTTTTTTTCCAGTAGCCATGTATGGATGTGAGAGTTGGACCATAAAGAAGGCTAAGTGCTGAAGTACTGATGCTTTCAAATTGTGGTGCTCTCAAAAGACTCTTGAGAGTCCTTTGAACAGCAAGGAGATCAAACCAGTCAATCCTATATGTAATCAAACCTGAATACTCACTGGAAGGACTGATGCTGAAGCTGAGTTTCCAATACGTTGGCCACCTGATGCAAAGAATTGACTCATTTCTAAAGACCCTGATGCTGGGAAAGATTGAAAGTGGGAGGAGAAAGGGAAGACAGAGGATGAGATGGTTGGATGGCATCACCAACTCAATGGACAGGAGTTTGAATAGGCTTCTGGAGTTGGTGATGCACAGGGAAGCCTGGTATGCTGCAGACCATGAGGTGACAAAGAGTCAGACATGACTTAATGACTAAACAACAACAATGTTTAGAGAAAGGGGCTATGACCTATTTAGTCTCATCAGTCAGTTCAGTCACTCAGTCATGTTCTACTCTTTGCAACCCTATGGACTGCAGCATACCAGGCCTCCCTGTCCATCACCAATTCCTGGAGTTTATTCAAACTCATGTCCATTGAGTCAGTGATGCCATCCAACCATCTTATCCTCTGTTGCTCCATTCTCCTCCCACCTTCAATCTTTCCCAGCATCAGGATCTTTTCCAGTGAGTCAGTTCTTTGCATCATGTAGCCAGAGTATTGGAGTTTCAGCATCAACATCAATACTCCTTCCAGTGAGTATTCAGGACTGATTTCTTTTAAGATTGACTGGCGGGATTTCCTTGCTGTCCAAGGGACTCTCAAGGGTCTTCTCCAACACCACAATCAAAAGCATCAATTCTTCAGTGCTCAGCTTTCTTTATAGTCCAACTCTCACATCCATAAGCGACTACTGGAAAAACCATAGCTTTGACTAATGGACCTTTGTCAACAAACTAATGTCTCTGCTTTTTAATATGCTGTCTAGGTTGGTCATAGCTTTTCTTCCAAGGAGGAAGTGTATTTTAATTTCATAGCTGTAGTCACCATCAGCAGTGGTTTTGGAGCCCTCCCAAAAAAGTCTAAGACTGATTCCATTATTTCCTCAAATATTTCTGATGAAGTAATGGGACCAGATGCCACGATCTTAGTTTTCTGAATGTTGATTTTTAAGCCAAATTTTTCACTCTCCTCTTTCACTTTCATCAAGAAGCTCTTCAGTTCTTCACTTTCCGCCATAAGGGTGGTGTCATCTGCATATCTGAGGTTATTGATATTTCTCCCGACAATCTTGATTCCAGCTTGTGCTTCACCACTCTGGCATTTCACATGATGTACTCTGCATATAAGTTAAATAAGCAGGATGACAGATATACAGCCTTGATTCTTTTCCCAATTTGGAATCCAAGAATACACAGAAGAACTATACAAAAAAGATCTTCACAACCCAGATAATCATGTTGGTGTGATTACTTAGAGCCAGACGTTCTGAAATGTGAAGTCAAATGGGCCTTAGGAAGCATCACTATGAACAAAGCTAGTGGAGGTGATGGATTTCCCAGTGAACTATTTCAAATCCTAAAAGATGATGCTGTTAAAGATCTGCAGTCAATACACCAGCAAATTTGGAAAACTCAGGACTGGAAAAGGTCAGTTTTCATTTCAATCCCAAAGGAACACAATGCCAAAAAATGCTCAAACTACTGCACAATTGCTGTCATCTCACATACTAGTAAAGTAATGCTCAAAATTCTCCAAGCCAGGCTTCAACAGTACATGATTCATGAACTTCCAGATGTTCAAGCTGGATTTAGAAAAGGCAGAGGAACCAAAGATCAAATTGCCAACATCTGTTGGATCATTGAAAAAGCAAAAGAGTTCCAGAAAAACATTTACTTCTGCTTTATTGACTATGTCAAAGCCTTTGAGTGCATGGATCACAATAAACTGTGGAAAATTCTTCAAGAGATAGGAATATCAGATGACCTGACCTGCCTCTTGAGAAACCTGTATGCGGGTCAGGAAGCAACAGTTAGAACTGGACATAGAACCACAGATTAGTTCCAAATCAGGAAAGGAGTACGTCAAGGCTGTATATTTTCACCCTGCTTATTTAACTTATATGCAGAGCACTTTATAAGAAATGCTGGGCTGGATGAAGCACAAGCTAGAATCAAGATTGCCAGGAGAATTATTAATAACCTCAGATATGCATATGACACCACCCTTATGGCAGAAAGTGAAAAAGAACTATAAGCTTCTTGATGAAAGTGAAAGAGGAGAGTGAAAAAGTTGGCTTAAAAATTAACATTCAGAAAACAAAGATCATGGTATCTGCTCCCATCACTTCATCACAAATAGATGGGGAAATAATGGAAACAGTGAGAGGCCTCATTTTGGGGGGGGGGCTCCAAAATCAGTGCAGATGGTGACTGAAGCTATGAAATTAAAAGACGCTTTCTCCTTGGAAGAAAAGTTATGACCAATCTAGATAACATATTAAAAAGCAGAGACATTACTTTGTCAACAAAGGTCCATCTACTCAAAGCTATGGTTTTTCCAGTAGTTATGTATGAATGTGAGAGTTGGACTATAAGAAACAGTTGACCCTGGAAGAATTGATGCTTCTGACCTCTGGTGTTGGAGAAGACTCTACTGCATGGAGAATCAACCGGTCCATACTAAAGGAAATCAGTCCTGCATATTCATTGGAAGGACTAATGCTGAAGCTGAAACTCCAGTACTTTGGCCACCTGATGTAAAGAATTGACTCATTTGAAAAGACCCTGATGCTAGGAAATATTGAAGGTGGGAGAAGGGGAAGACAGAGGATGAGATGGCTGGATGGCATCACTGACTGGATGGACGTGAGTTTGAGTAAACTCCAGGAGTTGGTGATGGATGGGGAGGCTTGCTGTGCTGCAGCTCATGGGAACACTAAGAGTGAGACATGACTCAGTGACTGAACTGAACTGTTGTTCCATGTTGAGTACTAACTGATGCTTCTTGACCTGCATACACATCCTTAGGAGGCAGTTCAGGTGGTCTGGTATTCCCATCTCTTTAAGAATTTTCCACAGTTTGTCATGATCCACACAGTCAAAGGCTTTGGTGTAGTCAGTAAAGCAGAAGCCGATGTTTTTCTGGAACTCTTGTGCTTTTTTGATGATCCAATGGATGTTCATAGCAGGTTGTTATCCTGTCTGGACTAGAATGGAAATTTTCTAGTGGCTTTTTTTTTTAAAACCATTTATCCACTGTATTTTGATTTTTTATTTTTAGTTTGAGCAAAATAACATGATAGTAATTTGTTCTTCTATTTAAAGTATTCTTTATGTATTTACGCTAAGATGTATACAAGTGTATGGTAAAGTTTGACACTAAAGACTGAGCCTGCATTTTTTCCCCCAAGAAATAATAAAACCTGAATATGTATTCCCTAGAGACCCTGCCTGCCGATAAAAGGCCAACAGCAACAGAAAGTGTCTTTAATTTCTTAGAGTCCTGAATTGGACATTAGCTTAGAGAATCTCAAACTTGGTAGCACTTTCAAAAAGTTTTCTCGTTTTTATTTTTGGTCTTTATCCCTAAAGAAAGAACAGATGCAGGACATGTTCAGGGTGATAACAGGAGATTGGGCACTATGTCTTTTTACCACTTTGAAAGTAATGTGAAAGTGAAGTCGCTCAGTCGTGTCCGACTCTTTGCGACCCCATGGGCTGTAGCCTACCAGGCTCCTCTGTCCATGGGATTTTCCAGGCAATAGTCCTGGAGTGGATTACCGTTTCCTTCTCCAGGGGAATCTTCCCAACCCAGGGATCAAACCCGGGTCTCCCACATTGTAGACAGACACTTTACCATCTGAGCCACCAGGGAAGTCCTTTTACCACTTTAATCCTCAGATATTCTTAAATTTAACAATTTTATTTATGTAAGAATAAAAAGGGATAAGTTGCAATTTCCTTAATTTTGCTGATAAGTAATATGCCAAAAAGGAGTTAAGTTACCCAAACTAAGTAGTAGTTCTGGAATTCAAATTCAGATGTGTGGACTCTAGAGATCGCACTTTCAAGTTCTACACTAAGCGCTGCATAAAGGCCAAACCTACCGAAAGGTCAAAGCTATGTTTTTAGTGATAGTTTTCAATCTTCTGGATTTTATTCTAATTGGCATGGTTTCTGTACCCCCACCTCTATGGTTGGATGGCATCACCAACTCAATGGACAGGAGTTTGAATAGGCTTCTGGAGTTGGTGATGCACAGGGAAGCCTGGTATGCTGCAGACCATGAGGTGACAAAGAGTCAGACATGACTTAATGACTAAACAACAACAATGTTTAGAGAAAGGGGCTATGACCTATTTAGTCTCATCAGTCAGTTCAGTCACTCAGTCATGTTCTACTCTTTGCAACCCTATGGACTGCAGCATACCAGGCCTCCCTGTCCATCACCAATTCCTGGAGTTTATTCAAACTCATGTCCATTGAGTCAGTGATGCCATCCAACCATCTTATCCTCTGTTGCTCCATTCTCCTCCCACCTTCAATCTTTCCCAGCATCAGGATCTTTTCCAGTGAGTCAGTTCTTTGCATCATGTAGCCAGAGTATTGGAGTTTCAGCATCAACATCAATACTCCTTCCAGTGAGTATTCAGGACTGATTTCTTTTAAGATTGACTGGCGGGATTTCCTTGCTGTCCAAGGGACTCTCAAGAGTCTTCTCCAACACCACAATCAAAAGCATCAATTCTTCAGTGCTCAGCTTTCTTTATAGTCCAACTCTCACATCCATAAGCGACTACTGGAAAAACCATAGCTTTGACTAATGGACCTTTGTCAACAAACTAATGTCTCTGCTTTTTAATATGCTGTCTAGGTTGGTCATAGCTTTTCTTCCAAGGAGGAAGTGTATTTTAATTTCATAGCTGTAGTCACCATCAGCAGTGGTTTTGGAGCCCTCCCAAAAAAGTCTAAGACTGATTCCATTATTTCCTCAAATATTTCTGATGAAGTAATGGGACCAGATGCCACGATCTTAGTTTTCTGAATGTTGATTTTTAAGCCAAATTTTTCACTCTCCTCTTTCACTTTCATCAAGAAGCTCTTCAGTTCTTCACTTTCCGCCATAAGGGTGGTGTCATCTGCATATCTGAGGTTATTGATATTTCTCCCGGCAATCTTGATTCCAGCTTGTGCTTCACCACTCTGGCATTTCACATGATGTACTCTGCATATAAGTTAAATAAGCAGGATGACAGATATACAGCCTTGATTCTTTTCCCAATTTGGAATCCAAGAATACACAGAAGAACTATACAAAAAAGATCTTCACAACCCAGATAATCATGTTGGTGTGATTACTTAGAGCCAGACGTTCTGAAATGTGAAGTCAAATGGGCCTTAGGAAGCATCACTATGAACAAAGCTAGTGGAGGTGATGGATTTCCCAGTGAACTATTTCAAATCCTAAAAGATGATGCTGTTAAAGATCTGCAGTCAATACACCAGCAAATTTGGAAAACTCAGGACTGGAAAAGGTCAGTTTTCATTTCAATCCCAAAGGAACACAATGCCAAAAAATGCTCAAACTACTGCACAATTGCTGTCATCTCACATACTAGTAAAGTAATGCTCAAAATTCTCCAAGCCAGGCTTCAACAGTACATGATTCATGAACTTCCAGATGTTCAAGCTGGATTTAGAAAAGGCAGAGGAACCAAAGATCAAATTGCCAACATCTGTTGGATCATTGAAAAAGCAAAAGAGTTCCAGAAAAACATTTACTTCTGCTTTATTGACTATGTCAAAGCCTTTGAGTGCATGGATCACAATAAACTGTGGAAAATTCTTCAAGAGATAGGAATATCAGATGACCTGACCTGCCTCTTGAGAAACCTGTATGCGGGTCAGGAAGCAACAGTTAGAACTGGACATAGAACCACAGATTAGTTCCAAATCAGGAAAGGAGTACGTCAAGGCTGTATATTTTCACCCTGCTTATTTAACTTATATGCAGAGCACTTTATAAGAAATGCTGGGCTGGATGAAGCACAAGCTAGAATCAAGATTGCCAGGAGAATTATTAATAACCTCAGATATGCATATGACACCACCCTTATGGCAGAAAGTGAAAAAGAACTATAAGCTTCTTGATGAAAGTGAAAGAGGAGAGTGAAAAAGTTGGCTTAAAAATTAACATTCAGAAAACAAAGATCATGGTATCTGCTCCCATCACTTCATCACAAATAGATGGGGAAATAATGGAAACAGTGAGAGGCCTCATTTTGGGGGGGGGGCTCCAAAATCAGTGCAGATGGTGACTGAAGCTATGAAATTAAAAGACGCTTTCTCCTTGGAAGAAAAGTTATGACCAATCTAGATAACATATTAAAAAGCAGAGACATTACTTTGTCAACAAAGGTCCATCTACTCAAAGCTATGGTTTTTCCAGTAGTTATGTATGAATGTGAGAGTTGGACTATAAGAAACAGTTGACCCTGGAAGAATTGATGCTTCTGACCTCTGGTGTTGGAGAAGACTCTACTGCATGGAGAATCAACCGGTCCATACTAAAGGAAATCAGTCCTGCATATTCATTGGAAGGACTAATGCTGAAGCTGAAACTCCAGTACTTTGGCCACCTGATGTAAAGAATTGACTCATTTGAAAAGACCCTGATGCTAGGAAATATTGAAGGTGGGAGAAGGGGAAGACAGAGGATGAGATGGCTGGATGGCATCACTGACTGGATGGACGTGAGTTTGAGTAAACTCCAGGAGTTGGTGATGGATGGGGAGGCTTGCTGTGCTGCAGCTCATGGGAACACTAAGAGTGAGACATGACTCAGTGACTGAACTGAACTGTTGTTCCATGTTGAGTACTAACTGATGCTTCTTGACCTGCATACACATCCTTAGGAGGCAGTTCAGGTGGTCTGGTATTCCCATCTCTTTAAGAATTTTCCACAGTTTGTCATGATCCACACAGTCAAAGGCTTTGGTGTAGTCAGTAAAGCAGAAGCCGATGTTTTTCTGGAACTCTTGTGCTTTTTTGATGATCCAATGGATGTTCATAGCAGGTTGTTATCCTGTCAGGACTAGAATGGAAATTTTCTAGTGGCTTTTTTTTTTAAAACCATTTATCCACTGTATTTTGATTTTTTATTTTTAGTTTGAGCAAAATAACATGATAGTAATTTGTTCTTCTATTTAAAGTATTCTTTATGTATTTACGCTAAGATGTATACAAGTGTATGGTAAAGTTTGACACTAAAGACTGAGCCTGCATTTTTTCCCCCAAGAAATAATAAAACCTGAATATGTATTCCCTAGAGACCCTGCCTGCCGATAAAAGGCCAACAGCAACAGAAAGTGTCTTTAATTTCTTAGAGTCCTGAATTGGACATTAGCTTAGAGAATCTCAAACTTGGTAGCACTTTCAAAAAGTTTTCTCGTTTTTATTTTTGGTCTTTATCCCTAAAGAAAGAACAGATGCAGGACATGTTCAGGGTGATAACAGGAGATTGGGCACTATGTCTTTTTACCACTTTGAAAGTAATGTGAAAGTGAAGTCGCTCAGTCGTGTCCGACTCTTTGCGACCCCATGGGCTGTAGCCTACCAGGCTCCTCTGTCCATGGGATTTTCCAGGCAATAGTCCTGGAGTGGATTACCGTTTCCTTCTCCAGGGGAATCTTCCCAACCCAGGGATCAAACCCGGGTCTCCCACATTGTAGACAGACACTTTACCATCTGAGCCACCAGGGAAGTCCTTTTACCACTTTAATCCTCAGATATTCTTAAATTTAACAATTTTATTTATGTAAGAATAAAAAGGGATAAGTTGCAATTTCCTTAATTTTGCTGATAAGTAATATGCCAAAAAGGAGTTAAGTTACCCAAACTAAGTAGTAGTTCTGGAATTCAAATTCAGATGTGTGGACTCTAGAGATCGCACTTTCAAGTTCTACACTAAGCGCTGCATAAAGGCCAAACCTACCGAAAGGTCAAAGCTATGTTTTTAGTGATAGTTTTCAATCTTCTGGATTTTATTCTAATTGGCATGGTTTCTGTACCCCCACCTCTCTCTCTTTGCCAACTCTAAAGACCTATTTTAATAACACTTGTTTTCTAGAAATAATTCCCAGACCCAGTGTTTGTCTTGTGTAGTGCTGGTAGCTTGGCATCTGCTAAGCATATACGTTATTTCCACTATAAACTTTATATTTGGATTCCAGATATCATACTCCTAACTCCTCCATTATTTTTCTCTACATTCTGTACTCTTCTGTTGCAGTACCTCATCCTTTTATCTTAGATCATTGCTCCAAACATCTACTTGGATAGTTTTTATCTTTAGACTTTACAGAATCCCCTTGGACATTGACTTATACTTATCTCGTTGGATTTCCACTTTTAGTTGAAATAAACCGTGAGATCTCACACGTATGTCCTCTGCCCTGTAGTGTCCACTATTTTGTCCGTAACTTTTCTAACTAGTGAATTTACAGAAGTAAGAGCAAATCAATCCTAGACATTTATTGGAAAGACTGATGCTGAAGCTGAAGCTCCAATACCTTGGCCACCTGATGTGAACAGCTGATTCATTAGAAAAGACCCTGATGCTGGAAAAGATTGAAGGCAGGAGAAGAAGCAGACGACAGAGGATGAGTTGGTTGGATGAGATCGGCAACTCAGTGGATACGAGTTTGAGCAAACTCTGGAAGATGGTGAAGCACGGAAAAGCCCAGTGTGCTGCAGTCCATGGGTTCACAAAGAGTGACTGGAAATCAAGAAAACAGCATCCTCTCTTACTAGTTTCCATTTCAGAAAATACTAGAAAGTATAGTCAGAAAGCTGAATGGTGAAAGGTTATGCCTCAAATGGATCTATTACATATTTTTAAAGGGATGAAATGTAAGTACTGTATAGTCAGATAAAATATTGAAAAAAGCCAAACTCTTCTTAGAAAAATTAAGAAAGCCCTGATATTCAGTCCCAAGTCAAAGTTTGCTTTTCTAAGAAACAAACCAATAGCAAACTAAAGAGATGTGGAGACACAACTATTCAGTTTCTAGTGCTGACTATTGTTTGTTGCACTTAATCCATCAAGAACAAATCTCTGAGTGTGACAGGACTAGAACTGAGCTCAGGCATTCTTAAGCAGAGTTGCACTTTTGTTCCACCTTAGGAGCTTTAAAAAATACTGATGGCTGAGCCTCACTTCCAAAGATCCTTGATTTAATATATCTGAGATGAGATACAGACAGTGGTATTTTATTTAAAAGATTCTAAGGTGAATGTGGGACTTCCCTGATAGCTCAGTTGGTAAAGAATCTGCCTGCAATGCAGGAAAGTCCGGTTTGATTCCTGGATTGGAAAGTTCCCTTGGAGAAGGGATAGGTTACCCACTTCAGTATTCTTGGGCTTCCCTTGTGGTTCAGCTGGTAAAGAATCTGCCTGCAATACAGGAGACTTGGGTTTGATCCTTGGGTTGTGAAGATCCCCTGGAGAAGGAAGAGAAAGGCTAACCATTTCAGTATTCTGGACTGGAGAAATTCATGTACTGTAGAGTCCATAGGGTCACAAAGAGTCCGACACGACTGAGCGACTGCCACTTTATGGGGTAATATCAATAACCTCAGATATGCAGACGACACCACCTTTATGGAAGAAAGTGAAGCGGAACTAAAAAGCATCTTGATGAAAGTAAAAGAGGAAAGCGAAAAAGTTAGGAGAGTGAAAAAGTTGGCTTAAAGCTCAACATTCAGAAAAAGAAGATCATGGTATCTGGTCCCATCACTTCATGAGAAATAAATGGCGAACCAGTGGAAACAGTGTCAGACTTAATTTTGGGGGGCTCCAAAATCACTGCAGATGATGATTGCAGCCATGAAATTAAAAGACGCTTACTCCTTGGAAGAAAAGTATGACCAATTTAGATAGCATATTCGAAAGCAGAGACATTCGCCAACAAAGGTCCATCTAGTCAAGGCTATGGTTTTTCCAGTGGTCATGTATGGATGTGAGAGTTGGACTGTGAAGAAAGCTGAACGCCAAAGAACTGATGCTTTTGAATTGTGGTGTTGAAGACTCTTGAGAGTCCCTTGGACTGCAAGGAGATCCAACCAGTCCATTCTGAAGGAGATCAGCCCTGGGATTTCTTGGGAAGAAATGATGCTAAAGCTGAAGCTCCAGTACTTTGGCCACCTCATGTGAAGAGTTGACTCATTGGAAAAGACTCTGATGCTGGGAGGGATTGGGGGCAGGAGGAGAAGGGGATGACAGAGGATGAGATGGCTGGATGGCATCACTGACTCGATGGACGTGAGTTTGAGTGAACTCCGGGAGTTGGTGATGGACAGGGAGGCCTGGCGTGCTGCAAATTCATGGAGTCGCAAAGAGTCGGACAGGACTGAGCAACTGAACTGAACTAAACTGAAGGTGAATGTATTATTCAACTAGGAATGAAAACATATAAGAACACTTGGCAAAATAACTGAAAAAGTCCAGTGTGTTTTGTTCCCCCGATCTTTTCATTCTCTCCTTTCTAAGCATGTGACAATCTGCCTAGTGGGATCTCAGAGTGCCAAGGGCTCCTGACTCCGTTCTTTCTATGTTCGGCCACTTTTCTCTTGGAGGCTTTCTCATGTCATGGACTTGCCTCTCTGCTCTTGTAAATGTCAGGAACTGCTTGCTGATGGAGAAGGCAATGGCCTCCACTCCAGTACTCTTGCATGGAAAATCCCATGGACGGAGGAGCCTGGTAAGGTGCAGTCCATGGGGTCGCTGAGAGTTGGACACGACTCAGTGACTTCACTTTCACTTTCATGCACTGGAGAATGAAATGGCACCCCACTTCAGTGTTCTTGCCTGGAGAATCCTAGGGACTACGGAGCCTGGTGGGCTGCTGTCTATGGGGTCTCACAGAGTTGGACATGACTGAAGCAACTTAGGAGCAGCATTAGCCCCTTGCTGAACCAAGTTTTCTAAGAGGTGAATAGATAATTGGGGATGAGGAGTATTACAGAATATTTTCCTCTTCACCTTAAAGTGAAAAGCCTCTATCAAAATTAAGTAGTTTAGAGACAAAAATGATTATCTAGTGCTCCTCTATTCTTATATCATAACTGGCTTCTTCTCTATCTGTTCAAAAATCTATCTCTGAAAGCTGGGAGTGAATGGGCTTATTTTTCCCAGAGGCCTCTATTGCTTCTACTGATACTAATAGCTGTGAAATAGCAGACATGTTTCCTGTGCAGTTGGAGCTTCTGTAGTTGGATTTATTAGGAAGGCATATAAAAATAACAACAACAACAATGAAACAATTCAACTATGATTTGGAAAAACACTGAATGAAAATACACTTATTGTCCATATAAATGTTTTCCCTTTTGTCAAAGAAAGCTAGAAAATGTTACAATGTGTAGGGCATTGAATAAATTTTCAAAGTATGTGCCACTAGATAAAAGGCTTATTTTTGGAGACCTTAAAGATTGATATTTTAGGTATTGTTTTATTCTGATCACACTTGGTTGGGTACCTAACAAATTATCTTAGAATTCCATAGAGGATCTCTGTTAAGAATCAGTGCAATTGAAGCATCTAAGAGAAAATAAAACTTGTGGGGGAGGGTGTTTACTGTTTGTTTTTAAGCAAATAGAGATAATTTTGGCAAAGACTTGGTAGTCTAAGAATGAAAATGCAACAAGTAAGTGTATGTTTATGGTTCTAGGGGAAGATATTAGCTTCATAAAATATCAATTATTTCAACATTAAACTCATAGGAGATAATTATAATACTGACATTGTAAGAAATACTGTTAATAAAATAGTCATTTAACTAGGAAAATTAAAACCTGGCAAAACATAACTACAAAGAATAGATGCTAAAAGAAATAAACAGATACTCTTCAGGTAATGAAAGATACAAAGACCTGGGAATGCAAAGGCTTGTCATAAGCTGGCTATATGACCTTTTGCAAAATGACTTTTCTATACCCTGTTTCGTTAAACGTGGCACTGGAAAAAAAATCATGTGTTAAAAATTTAAAGGTCTCTCAGGAAATTTAACAAAATATAAAAAATACTTTGAAGAGCATAAGAAATTTTACAGCTTTCTTGTTAAATAGAAACTCAAATCTAAAACTACAATACATGTAGAAAACTTTTATTTGGTTTAATCCATAATCAGAGATCATAGCTTTTATCTCTTTTTATAATTAAACAAAAGAATCATGAAATAGAATTTAAAATACAGTGCAGCAATACAATAACTATCTCTCTCCCTAGTGGAATTTGTGGATAGAAAAATGGATTCTTTAGGAATATCATACAGGAAAATCCATGAAAATTTTGATCAAAGAGTAAAGGAAAATCCTTATTATTAGGAAGGAGAAAAGAGATATGACTCTACATATATAATAGAGTAACACAACAAAAAGATAACAAATAAGTGTGAAATATAAAAATTGGAAATAAATAAGTGCAATAATGCATATTACAATTTGTAAGACCTGGCCAAAACAATACTACAAGGGTAACCAGTAACTTTGACATCTATGTTAAGTCTCTTCCTGAAATAAAGAAGGGAAATACAGACAAATAGCTGCACAGAATATGCTCACAGTTAAAAAGCATGCTAAATTATACAAAAATGAGTGCTGATTCTCTGACAAGTTCTCTAATCCTGTGGACTTCGGAAATAAATTCTGTAGTTGCATAGGTTTGATGTTTCACCGACTCTACTACTCATCAGAAGTGCTGCTTTGAAGAAAATCTCTGAAATCATAATCACAGAACTAGGAAATAAGATTTCAGTCTTCTGGTACCCTATGTAAAAAGGCTCAAGTTATGGAATTAATGTATTAATGGATAATGTGAATTTCTTGACACTGTCAGTTTTCTTCATCTTACACGTGCAACCCTTGTGAATGCCATGATAAACTTTGTGTACTTCCAGAATCACAGATTCAAAGATGAAGGAAAACAAGTAACAGAGAATTGATACCATTGGTGAATAGTACTTTCTTATAAAAGAATGCCCTGAAATCTTGCTGAGAGGAAGAATCTGACAAATCAGTTTATTTGCTCTTTCTTTGCTACTGTTCAAAACTGGACTCACCCTTTGAAGTAGTTTCCATTCAGATGTCAGCAGGAGCAAAATCCTCAAACTGCCATTGCACTTGGTCACAGTCACATTTAGTTTCAAGGACACAGGGTGAGTGATGTGAAAATTTCCCTGGGGCCTAAACAGAGTTAGTATGAAGTAACGTTTAAGTTGTATGGGGTGTTCTATGTTGGTGTGTGTGTGTTAGTTGCTCAGTTAAATCTGACTCTTTGTGACCCTATGGACTGTAGCTCACCAGTTTCCTCTGTCCATGGGATTCTCCAGCACGAATACTGGAGTGGATTGCCATTCCCTTCTCCAGGGGGTCTTCCTGACCCAGGTATTGAACCCAGGTCTCCAGCATTGCGGGCAGATTCTTTACCGTGTGAGCAACCAGGGAAGCAGCTCTGTGTGCTGGTGTGGAGTGCCAATCCCGAGTGAGAGTCATTCATGTTCTTCAGCAAATTTACTTCCAGTGTATTTTTAGTAAATGGAACCCTTAAAATTCAAGGGTACAGAGAAGTGGCCCTGCATACAAGTTCTAAGAGTTGTACTTGTTTAATATATATGATTTTGAATCACTGAAAATGTCCAGTTGGAATGTCCAGGAATCAGCTCGGTAAACATGTGGATCTGGAATTAAAAAGAATTGGGAGTTGTCCACATGCAAATGGTTATTGGACTAAACCATCTTTCTAGCCAGTCAGCTGTTTGAAATTCTCATCAGCAAGTTCACTGACCAGAGATTCTCACAGAGTGGGAGAAGTAGAAATTGAATGAGCCATGACCGCTTAATATCAAGGCTTTGTTTTATTGCTGACTAAAACATTTCTCTGTCATTATGAAAATGGCAACCTAATAGAAGAGGTAGGTATTTAGCACTGAAAAGGAGGAAAGTAAAATAAAGAAATAATTTGGAATATTTAGGGAAGTTCTTCCTGAAAGAGTAATATGAAAACTGGTACTTAAAAATTTAGTAGAAATTTATCTAGGTGAAGGGGGGAGGTGACAGAAGACATTAAACTTGAGTTATTCAAGGGATAGAAAAAAGACAGGGATAGACTGTAAAGGTTAGAGTGTAAGTAGGTTTTAAATTGAATATCTTGTGAGTTCTGGTAGGGATTTTAGAAACCATATTAAAGATGTTTGGAAGTTACCAAAGTATATTTGGGAATAAATGATCAGATTTGAATTTTAAAAATTTATACTAAAACTTATATATTGAAAAGGGGGTAAGAGTTAAGAACTAAAAATGATTAGAATGTTACTGAAGTAGAGAGAATATCATGTTGTGGATAAAAGTGTTGATAGTCAAAAGAGAGATAAGAGAATAGAGTGAGCAAATTATTTATAAAATAGAATTGATAATACAATGATTGGTTTAGAGGAAGGTGTAAATATAGTGTCTGGCTTTCGGTGCAAGCTGTTCTCTGGATGGGGTTATCATCTACTAAGTAAGAGAGAAGAAGGATAACTGATTTAGATGTGTTTGTATAAGTGGAGATGCTTTTGAAAGCCAAGTGAGGATGTCAGCAGTCATTACACAAATGTTCTGGAGATGTAGAAAGAGGTCTTGACTAAAGACATAATGTACTGATCAAGAAAAAAATTGGTTAAGAGGAAGATGTTCAAGATGATGGCTGGTCAACTCAGTCTCTGTTATGTTCATTGTACTATGTAGTCAGGTGGAATATTTTTTATATTTTGTCTAGTTCTCATACATCTAGCTAATCTAACTCTGACTTATTTAATATGTTTTGTTTTTGTTAATGATACACATAAAATATCCTTAAAATAGAGTATCACATGTTGATGCCTCTTACAACACACTTAACAGTTTAACCTGATCATTTCGCTTTATTTTTACCTTGTCCTCCTGATTAGCACTAGCCATTATGTATTAGAAAGATAACCAAAATAATTAAAAGGCCAATAGGAGTTAAAATGGGTTGATTCTGGTTTTATAGAAAATTATCATTATTTAAAATTTCATTTATTTGACAAGATAAGCAAAAATAATACTGAACTTAGAAGGAAGAAATAATAAGATATGCATTCATGAAACAGTTAGATGACAGATTCAGTACTCAAAATCCAATGATCTGTTAAATGTCTTTTTTTAAAATATGCTTAGGTCTCTGAGAAAATACTTTTTGCTGTTTCTCTGTTTCACAAAAGGTAGTCATTTTGTATCTAATAAAGGGGAAAATCACATTGTTGTAAGACCCAGTGCTGTTATTATCTATTTTAAAATTGCAGCCAAACTAGCTGAGAGATATTAAAAATAAATTATCAGCCTGCAATTACCACAGGTAGATATTGTGCTGTCACCAAAAAATAATGGGTGAATGGCAGATGAAATGCACAGTTGATGAGGTGCTATTCGTAACCCAGAACATGGTTCCTGATAAATCGTAAACTGTATAATTAAGACAACAGAAATACGCACATTGAGAGATAGGCTTTTTTAATATTCATCTCATGAGGATAGATGTTGTTTAGTTTATCATGCTTTTACTAAATTATTAAACTATTTCAGTTTTAAATAGTGCTCATATCTTTCAATGACGGCAATGGAGCATATGGTTCTGGATTCCATTTGTGAAAGAGGCTATCGGATTGCATGCAGAAAGTATTTGTTGAGGCTTTAGGCTCAGCCCAATTTCTCTGACATCCTCACCACCACAGTTTTTACCCTCCAAAACATGCATCATTTTCCCATTTTTAGATATCAGTTCTGCACCATGTAGGAGTAAACTTGGAAGTTTTTCAGCTGTTTTTTTTTCTTAACTCAAATTCTGATAGTATAATATCTCATTCTAGAAAAAGAAAATAGTTCCAGTTTTTAGCAAGCATTTAAACATTCCAGTTTACATGTATTCCATTGTTATTAATTCAACAAACATCAATAAAGCCAGGGCCCAACTACATTTCCTATTCCAAGGGATTCACCGATAGGAGAGGAACACCAATATGTTAATAATATGAGCACTTACAAATAATAGGTGTAAAAAGGCAGGTGAGCAAAATGATTGAGGAGCAGAGAAAGCAGTATTTAGGAGATAATCTTCACAGAGCTGGTTGATAGTCATTGAGGGTTTTTTTTTTTTTTAATCAGGGAGAGGTATTTTTAGGTAGAAAATACAATGATATGGAGGTGCAAAGCAGTGATATGTGTAAGGTTTGCAAGTAGTTCAATAGGCCTAGTTGGCCAAGTTTGGGCAACTGACACAATATGAAGCTAGAGAGGTCATATGGGATAGACTATAAAAGCATTCTTATAAGGTGGTAAAGAATCTGCCTACAGTGTAGGAGACCGGTGTTCAATCCCTGAGTTGGGAAGATTCCCTGGAAAAGGGAATGGCTACCCAGTCCAGTATTCTTGCCTGGAGAATTTCATGAACAGAGGAGCCTGATGGGCTATGGTCCACAGGCTTGCAAAGAGCTGGACATGACTGAACAGCTATCACTTTCTCTTCGACATGGAGAATGCAGAGAAGTCAATATTTCATATGTTATTTGATCATCAAATATTAAGTTAATGTTTTGGGGAGATGTTTAAGTGAGTTTTGAGGAGGCTTTGTCACATACAGTTAAATAAAAAAGAGTCTTCTTTTTCCATTTAAATTAATCAAACTGTATATGTGTATATGTGTGTCTTTGTGTGAGTGTGTATATATGCAAGGAGATCTAGCCAGTACATCTTAAAGGAGATCAGTCCTGGGTGTTCATTGGAAGGACTAATGTTGAAGCTGAAACTCCAATATTTTGGCCACCTGATGTGAAGAGCTGACTCATTTGAAAAGACCCTGATGTTGGGAAAGGTTGAAGGCAGAAGGAGAAGGGGATGACAGAGGATGAGATGGTTAGATGGCATCACCAACTCAATGGACATGAGTTTGGGTAAACTCTGGGAGTTGGTGATGGACAGGGAGGCCTGGCGTGCTGTGGTTCATGGGGTCGCAAAGAGTCGGACATGGCTGAATGACTGAACTGAACTGACTGATATCAGTTATGAAAGCCAAAATGAACTACATATCCACGTCTATTCATACTGCAACTTGAATGAAAGTATTTAAGGTAGAATGTTTCTTTGAAAAGGAAATCTTGACAATTTCCATGACCTTAAAGTACATTTTTTTTTTCTGTTTTCTCAACTTAACTCTGAAATAGCTATTTGCTATGGTGATTGTTTTATAATCAGTTCAGTATTGCCATTTACTGCCATACAATCAATTGTTCCATGAATAACAAGAGAGGGAAATTCCTCTTAATTTACATAAATGCTACCCAATACTTACTAATATCTGATATGCAGTTCAGTTCAATTCAGTTCATTCTCTCAGTCTTTGCAACCCCATGAATTGCAGCCTGCCAGGCTTCCCTGTCCATCACCAACTCCCGGATTTCACCCAAACTTTCCATCAAGTTGGTGATGCCACCCAACTGTCTCATCCTCTGTTGTTCCCTTCTTCTCCTGCCCCCAATTCCTCCCAGCATCAGGATCTTTTCCAATGAGTCAGCTCTTCACAAGAGGTGGCCAAAGTATT
Source organism: Madoqua kirkii (assembly GCA_006408675.1). NCBI lineage: Eukaryota > Metazoa > Chordata > Mammalia > Artiodactyla > Bovidae > Madoqua > Madoqua kirkii. The sequence goes on along the minus strand of SJYC01064204.1, from coordinate 4,263 downwards.
GGAGTTTCAGCCTCAACATCAGTCTTTCCAATGAACACCCAGGACTGATCTCCTTTAGGATGGACTGGTTGAATCTCCTTGCAGTTCAAGGAACTCGCAAGAGTCTTCTCCAACACCACAGTTCAAAAGCATCAGTTCTTCAATGCTCAGCTTTCTTCACAGTCCAACTCTCACATCCATACATGACCACTGGATAAACCATAGCCTTGACTAGACGGACCTTTGTTTGCAAAGTAATGCCTCTGCTTTTGAATGTGCTATCTAGGTTGGTCATAACTTTCCTTCCAAGGAGTCTTTTAATTTCATGGCTGTTTTTTTTTTCTGTTTTCTCAACTTAACTCTGAAATAGCTATTTGCTATGGTGATTGTTTTATAATCAGTTCAGTATTGCCATTTACTGCCATACAATCAATTGTTCCATGAATAACAAGAGAGGGAAATTCCTCTTAATTTACATAAATGCTACCCAATACTTACTAATATCTGATATGCAGTTCAGTTCAATTCAGTTCATTCTCTCAGTCTTTGCAACCCCATGAATTGCAGCCTGCCAGGCTTCCCTGTCCATCACCAACTCCCGGATTTCACCCAAACTTTCCATCAAGTTGGTGATGCCACCCAGCTGTCTCATCCTCTGTTGTTCCCTTCTTCTCCTGCCCCCAATTCCTCCCAGCATCAGGATCTTTTCCAATGAGTCAGCTCTTCACAAGAGGTGGCCAAAGTATTGGAGTTTCAGCCTCAACATCAGTCTTTCCAATGAACACCCAGGACTGATCTCCTTTAGGATGGACTGGTTGAATCTCCTTGCAGTTCAAGGAACTCGCAAGAGTCTTCTCCAACACCACAGTTCAAAAGCATCAGTTCTTCAATGCTCAGCTTTCTTCACAGTCCAACTCTCACATCCATACATGACCACTGGATAAACCATAGCCTTGACTAGACGGACCTTTGTTTGCAAAGTAATGCCTCTGCTTTTGAATGTGCTATCTAGGTTGGTCATAACTTTCCTTCCAAGGAGTCTTTTAATTTCATGGCTGCAGTCACCATGTGCAGTGATTTTGGAGCCCCCCAAAATAGTCTGTCACTGTTTCTACTGTTTCCCCATCTATTTCCCAAGAAGTTATGGGACCAGATGCCATGATCTTAGTTTTTTGAATGTTGAACTTTAAGCCAACTTTCTCACTCTCCTCTTCAATTTCATCAAGAGGCTTTTTAGTTTCTCTTCACTTTCTGTCATAAGGGTGGTTTTATCTGCATATTTGACGTTATTGATATTTCTCCTGGCAGTCTTGATTCCAGCTTGTGTTTCTTCCAGCCCAGCGTTTCTCATGATGTACTCTGCATATAAGTTAAATATGCAGCCTTGATGTACCCTTTTTCCTATTAGTATACAGCTATTATCTTCTTTTTAAAAAAGCAAACTAAATTGAACTAAGTCTCCAAAAGATGTTGCTTACTTGCTTACTCTTTTCAAAATGGTTCTGAGGATGAAAACTTTACATCTACTTACATATTTCTAGAAATATTATACCATTTCATCACCAGCAAAATCCGTTAACAATTCTTGGAAAATAAAAACAGAATCTGGGTAATAAGCTCCAATACTCTGACCACCTGATGTGAAGAGTTGACTCTTTGGAAAAGACCTTGATGTTGGGAAAGATTGAAGGCAAGAGAAGAAGGAGGCAACCGTGGATGAGATGGTTGGATGATATCACCAACTCAGGGGACATGAGTCTGAGCAAACACCAGGAGACAGTGAAGGACAGGGAAGCCTGGCATGCTTCAGTCCATGGGGTCACAAAAAGTTGCACACAACTTAGTGATTAAACAACAATAACAATAAAATTAAGTCTAACCATTTTCTTCTCCTGTGTGCTTAGTCTAGTTTCACTTGCTCATAGGATGCCACGTGTGCAGAGAGCTCACATTGGACCTTTCAAGACAGAGTTCCTTTGTGAAAGAAACAGCTATTCCTGACACTTCAGCTCAGACTATGTGCAGAAGCCACAAGCACAACAGAGCAATTCAAGTTGGTGGTGGTGGGCTGGGCTGTGTGCAGAGACGCGGCGCCCGCACGGTGGTCTGGAGCATGAACAGCACAGCTGCATGGACTCGGTGGGAACCCCTGCACTCCCACTGATGAGATCCTGAAAAAGCAGCTCTGACCATGGTTTACTGGGGGAATGTGTGCTGGGTGTGCTCTAGAGTGTGAGCTTGCACCTCTTGACTCTCTGATTAGAGATTAAATCTGTCCTTTGCTTCTGAACCCAACTCAGTCTCCTTTTATAGATATAAGTAATACCAGGGAGAAGGATACATATTGCAGACTGACTTGGGAGGTTTGGCAACAATTTTATACCATAAAAAAGGAATCAGGGGCTTCCCTAGTGGCTCAGTGGAAAAGAATCTGCATGCCTATGCAGGAAATGCCGGTTTGGCCCCTGGGTCAGGAAGACTCCCTGGAGAAGGAAATGGTAGTCCACTCTAGTATTCTTTATTCTTGCCTGGGAAATTCCATGAACAGAAGAGCCAGGAGGCTTACTTATAGTCTGGATAGCAAAAGAGTTGGACACAGTGACTAAACAACAACAACAACAAAGATATCTTGTTCTTTTATATGTACCACTTTATTATAACATCTATAAAGGAGCGTTACATCATTAATATGTTAAGACTTTGCACTTTAGAGTACTGTGGGAGTAATTTTATAATCAGTTTAGAAATTTGGTCTCTTTAGAACATTTTAGCTTTTATAAACCAACCTTAGTTTTAAAATTCAGGAAGTGAATATATGTATAGCAATATATTTCATAAAGTTATACAAGTAAAGGCAGATAATAATATATATCATTTTTAAGCCAAAAGTATTTTTTCTTTTATTTTTAGTTATAACAAGTTAATTATTCTTTTGAATATATACAAGATTATACAGAGAAAATTCAAATCATAACATTAAACATAAAAACCTGCTGGCTTTAGAATACATGAATATATCTTTCTCAATATACTAGTTTCATTACTTCTTGTATGGCCACATAAGAAAAAAACTGGCTTTTTCTTTTAAGTGATACAATATTAAATTTCCAGTTTTCTAGGATCTTACCAAACTTAAATTCCTCTGGCTTCTTGTTTAAACTCAAAGTTGAAAAATGAAATATTTTCGTAAAGAATTTTTTCAGTGCACTTGGTATGCTTTTGAAGTCCTCTCCAGGTCTGCAGACTACTAGTTATAACACAGCAGTTGTTTGCATTTATCTTTAACAGGTAACAGCAGGTTGGCAAGAGCTTTGAGGAAAAGAAGAAAAAAAGAACTTTTGTATTTAAATAGCCAAATAAAACAATAAAATGCACTAAGTAATTCTGTAGTGTAGATCTTGACATCAAAAGATAGCTCTTTTTCTTTCTTTTGTTTCCATAAATATTCTTGGGATCGGGGGAATAAAAGAATTTAATCTTTCTCTTTGCAGCCTTTATTCTTTCCCTCAAATCTTTTCTTGTGACATCAAATGATCTTTCAAGTGGGGTCCATAGTTATGTGTTGAAGAAACAGTCCAATTTATGGCATGAATTCCACAAAGAATAATTTTATTTTCAATTATTTCTTATATAGATGCCATATTTGAGAACAGGGGCTTTATTTATTACATCCTGTGTATTATGGTTTTGAAGAACTCTTCCCCTAGGAAGCAAGAAATTATAGAAGTGAGTAATCTTCTATGTTTCTAGAAAAGTTTAAGAGAAGCTACTGAATTATTTTGGAGTAAACAGGAAATGTACTTTCATATCTACAAATTTGGTTTCTCTCCTCTAAAACCAGTATCACTGGGGAGAACACAAACTTTCTTTTTTTAAAAAATTTTTATTTTTACTTTATTTTGCTTTACAATACTGTATTGGTTTTGCCATACATTGACATGAATCAGCCACGGGTGTACATGAGTTCCCAATCCTGAACCCCCCTCCCACCTCCCACCCCATATCATCTCTCTGGATCATCCCCATGCACCAGCCCCAAGCATCTTGTATCCTGTATCGAACATAGACTGGCGATTTGTTTCTTACATGATAGTATACATGTTTCAATGCCATTCTCCCAAATCATCCCACCCTCTCCCTCTCCCACAGAGTCCAAAAGTCCGTTCTAAACATCTGTGTCTCTTTTGCTGTCTTGCATACAGGGTTATCGTTACCATCTTTCTAAATCCCATATATATGTGTTAGTATACTGTATTGGTGTTTTTCTTTCTGGCTTACTTCACT
>SJYC01064202.1:0-27739 GCA_006408675.1 Madoqua kirkii | reverse complement strand
TTTGATACAGGATATAGGGTGCTTGGGCCTGGTGCACTGGGATGACCCAGAGAGATGATATGGGGATGGGGGTAGGATGGGGATTTAGGAATGGGAACTCATGTACACCTGGGGTGGATTCATGTCAATGTATGGCAAAACCAATACAGTATTGTAAAGAAAAGGAAAAAAGAAAAAAAAGAGAAAAAACTGATATCCACACTGTAAGTCAAGGGCTGATGTCAGCATCTCCAGTAATAATTGAATAATTCTTTAATTTTCTTAAAAATTGGTAATGCCTGAGTGAGATCTGAACCTAGCTAGAAAAAATTAGAAGCTTCATTGTTAAAAACATATTATTTTCAGCATGTGTATAATTTCTGCTTGAAGGTATATATATCTTGAGAGAAAATTAAAGAAAATGCCAAATATGATGCAAATTCACCTCACAGCCAGTATGGATGCAAGATGTATTAAATTAAGATTAAAAATATTGGAACCAAATGCAGACATGAGTTTAGAACTCAAATTCTTTAATTTTCTTAAAAATTGGTAATGCCTGAGTGAGATCTGAACCTAGCTAGAAAAAATTAGAAGCTTCATTGTTAAAAACATATTATTTTCAGCATGTGTATAATTTCTGCTTGAAGGTATATATATCTTGAGAGAAAATTAAAGAAAATGCCAAATATGATGCAAATTCACCTCACAGCCAGTATGGATGCAAGATGTATTAAATTAAGATTAAAAATATTGGAACCAAATGCAGACATGAGTTTAGAACTCAAATTAGATCACAGAAAATATAATTATTCCTTAATGAACCAGATTCTGTCAAACCATGGTTGCTCCCTAGTAGAAAATATGAAGCTTATTAACCAACCGCAGTAACTTTCAGGCTTCTGAGAGGGCTTATTTTAAACTTATGACTTGGGTTGAATTCAGAAAACAACATTAAGTATCTGGAACACCTGTTATTCAATATGAAAATACCTTTTCCATTTCACTTCTTACAATGCCAGTGGGAACTCTAAATGTAATTTTATCTCCATGACTGACCAAATCCATAATTTATGTGGAACCAAGCTGGAGTTCTATTTTAACTTGTACTGACTTTATAAAAAAATGCTTTGAAGACACTGGCTTTAGAATGTGGCAATAATAGTCTTCTGACATTGTATGCACAACTTACAATTATCCCATGCTTGTTGTACCTCCATACATAATGTTGCACATTTATGTGAAGGGTGGAAAAATCTTGGTGTTATTTGGCTTTCTGTGAGCATTGCTTTTTACCAATATTCGTTAAGATACTTGAAAGGTAAAAGGCCAAATGAAATGTCCTTTAGATAAAGGTAGAAAGTGAAAACCTATACAGAAAACTGGTTATAGAGTTTTGACATAGTCAGATATGATCTAGTTATGACAACACATTCAATTCCTTGAGTGTCTCTTGTCAGAGATGAAATACACTGGAGTCATAAAATCGGGTCTAATTTGGGATTTTGTAGATTAAGTTTAAGCTCTGTGACTACTGATGTAGTTATAAAATAGCTCTAATCTTTTTCTATTTTTATTTTTTGATTATTTTTAAAATTTTATTTATTTTTAATTAAAAGATAATTGCTTTACAATGTTGTGTTGGTTTCTGCCATACTTCAACATGAATCAGTAATAGGTGTATATATGTCCCACCCTCTTGAACCTCTTTCCTACCTCCCACCAATTCCCACCCCTCTAGGTTGTTACAGAGCCCTGGTTTGAGTTCCCTGAGTCATAGAGCAAACTCCCATTGTCTAAAATAAATCTTAAAAAATTAAAAGACACTTGTTCCTCAGAAGAAAAGCTATGACCAACCTACACAGCATATTAAAAAGTAGAGACATTACTTTGTCAACAAAGGTCCATCTAATCAAAGCTATGTTTTTTCCAGTAGTCATGTATGTATGTGAGAGTTGGACTATAAAGAAAGCTGAGTGCTGAAGAATTGATGCTTTTGACCTGTGGTGTTGAAGAAGACTTTTGAGAGTCCCTTGGACTGCAAGGAGATCAAGCCAGTCCATCCTAAAGGAGATCAGTCCTGGGTGTTCATTGGAAGGACTGATGCTGAAGCTGAAGCTCCAATACTTTGGCCACCTTATGCGAAGAGCTGACTTGTTAGAAAAGACCCTGATGCTGGGAAAGATTGAAGGCAGGAGGAGAAGAGGTCAACAGTGGATGAGATGGTTGGATGAATCACTAACTTGATGTACATGAGTTTGAACAAGGTCTGGGGGTTGGTGATGGACAGGAAAGCCTGACGTGCTGCAGTCCATGGGGTCACAGAGAGTTGGACACAACTGAGCAATTGAACGGAAGTGGTGTGATCCACACAGTCAAAGGCTTTGGTGTAGTCACAGCTGAGCCAGACCTGCCTTTGAGTGTGTGAGTGTCTCCTTGTGGAGTCATGGATAAGCAGCGGCCTGCCGTGGGGACAGGGACTCTGACCACAGCAGACCTGGATTACCTAGTGTGTGGCATAAGCCCTCTTCAAGGAGGTCATCATTAGCCCCACCATAGAGCTGCCATGCAGAAGTCCCATAAACTGCAGAACAATTATACCAAAGAGATTCTTGCACTGTTAAGAAAGTTCTAGGACCTACAACAGATTTCCTAACTTGAGGAACCAGCAAAGGGACTGAAAAATCCCCAGGGAATTTGACTTTGGAGGCCAGTGGGATTTGATTACAGAACTTCCAAGTTAAAGTGAAATTGTAAGTCAATCAGTGATGTATGACTCTTTGTGACCCTATGGACTATATAGTCCATGGTATTCTCCAGGCCAGAATACTGGAGTGGGTAGCCTTTCCCTTCTCCAGGGGATTTTCCCAACCGAGGGACTGAACCTAGGTCTTCCTCATTGCTGGTGGATTCTTTACCAGATGAGCCTCAAGGAAAGCCCTTGTCCCAGAATTTTCAAAGAACTGGGGAAACAGACTCTTGGCGGGCACAAACAAAACCTTGTGCACACCAGGAGCCAGGAGAAAAGAGCAGTGACCCCACAAGAGACTGACCCAGACTTGCCAGTGAGTGTGCAGAAATCTAGAGAGAGGCATGAGTGGAGAGTTTGGCCTCAGGCCAAACAACAGGGAGGGAACACAGCCCTGCCCATCAGCAGAAAATCAGATTAAAGATTACTGAGCTTGGCCCCAACCATCAGAATAAGACCCACTTCCATTAGCCTCTTATACTTATCCATCAGAAGGGCAGACAGAATGAAAACCACAATCACTGAAAACTAATAAACTGATCACATGAAACACAGCCTTATCTAACTCAGTGAAACTATATGCCATGCCATTTAGGGCCACCCAAGTCACAAGGGTCTACTCGTTGGAAAAGACACTGATTCTGGGAAAGATTGGAGGCAAGAAGAGAGGAGGGCAGCAGAAGTTGAGATGGTTGGATGGCATCACCGACTTAATGGACATGAATTTGAGCAAACTCTGGGAGATAGTGAAGGACAGGGAAGTCTGGCATACTGCCTGAAGTCCATGGGGTCAAAAGAGTTGAACACGACTTGGGGACTGAACAACAGCACTGTTGTCTGCTTGTGTAGAAGTAAATGATTTCTTCTAAACTTCATCAGAGTTTATGTTCCTCTTAATCTGTTTTGTACTTGGTGCCTTCTTTTTTGTTGTTGTCCTATACTATTTAAGCCATTCTTGTTAGTATAGTGGTGACTATTCCCATCTGTCACACTAGAGACTGGGATTTAATTTCCAGACAGGGAGGCAATACGCCCTTGGGCTCACCCTGTTGGCTCAGTAAAAAAAAAAAAATCTGCCTGCAGTGCAAAAAAAGTAGGATACTCCTGTTCCATCTCTGAGTTGAGAAGATCCCATGCAGAAGGGATTGGCAACCCCCTCCAGTATTCTTGCCTGGAGAATTCCATGGACTGAGGAGCCTGGTGGGCTACAGTCCATGGGGTGGCAAAGAGTTCAACACAGCTGAGCGACTAACACATATATGATTTAAATATTTATTTCTGTATAAATTTCAATATATTTATCATATAATTAGACATATAACCCTTAATTAGAATACATGTTTTGTGGTATATCTTAATATTAAAAAAAAACTGCATATCATTATAGCCCCTAAATCCTGGCATCATGCATTGCTCATTTCAAGTATTCAGCAACTTTTCTTAAGCCTGAATTATACTTACAACTTACAGTTTTTCATAATGATTAGTATCTTCGCAGAGAATTAAACATTGAAGAGAATCACTAATTTATTTATTCATTCATTCTTATAGCAAATGATACTGAGTTCTCTCTAAGTGCTGAAATCTAGGATAAAAACACTGAATAGCTAAGAAAATTTTTCTCAAGAAATTTAGAGTAAGGCTTCATTCATGTGCTTATGAATCACCTGGAGATCTTGTTAAAATGTTGATTCTGATTCAATACTTCTGAGATACAGCCTGAGCCTCTGTATTTCTAATAAGCATTTGGGTAATGCTGATACTCCTGGTCTGGTCCTAGGAGCATTTAATGAGTAGCAAGCACTAAACTCTCCATAGCTGAACACCTTGCTGAACACTTAATATTGAATCACTTCTCTCTCATTCAGTCTCTCCTGAGTGAGGGGGATCTTGATTTGAAATACCCTTACATCCTAGCCCAGAAGAAGTGAACTCATCAGTGTGACACTTGGCCAAGTGAGGTATGTATGGGAAAGAGGCTTGCTTGTAGGATGTCAGTTCTCTGTTATAACCTCTTAACAAATATGCTCACCCAAATATTACTGAGGAGAGCTTAGTCAGAGAATACCACCATGTTTCCTCTCAGTCCAAAGAGTCTTCTCCATTAGTGGGCTTTAGCTCTACTCCCAGAATTCATTGCATTATGATTATGTGATAGAAACATGTTCTATAATAGCACCGATTTCTGATGTGCTAGGGCTTGGGGTCTGAGTGAGTATAGATAATGATGCTCTCCTGTCCTAGTTCAGCTTTTGATTTCTCTCACCTTTGAAAAGGCACAAGAATGTGAGTTATTGATAGAATTACATGAAGTGATTTTCTAATATGTTAAATTGTATACACTTCTCCTTATCTCTAATTTAGATTGTCCACAGCAGCAGCCCAGTAATTTTATTAAATAATTTACATCAAGCATACATGGAATCATATTTAACACCTATAGTTTTCCCATCTAACCTCTTATTAAGAAGGGCCAACTCTATTTATGCTCTGAAACTTCAGATGAAGTGACAATTCCATACTGTCTTCTCAAGCTACTTCCAACATTTCCCATTCTCTTCTTATGTTATTAGCTTTGGAATATTCCTTATGTCCTAATGTTTCAACCATTTCTCATATGGGAGCTTCTCAGTATCATTTTCTAATAATTCCTTATTATCTTGATAGATATTTTTACTGCCCCGCCCTACCATGCCCTTGAGAAGTGACAGTTCTAGAACAGATTTCTATTCTTTATCTTTTTTTTTTGCCAGTTTTATAATATCCTACAAATCAAGATTAAATGAAAAATTTTATTGCTGTCATAGTCTCAAGTTACTTTTGGCAGTGAGCTCCTGGTGACTCATGTTCAGTAAGTAGCACCGTGACCATGAAATATGCACGGTTCCATCATTATCATACAGGATAAGAAGCTTACAATGCCACATAAGGACACAAGACATACAGTAACCATGATGATCTGAGTGGATTTCTGAACCATGGGGCTTGTGATTTCCTAACTCAGGGGCTAAAGAAGATTACTGGAGATGCTTCTTGTATTATAAAGCCATGAGTAAACTCTAGTTTATATGAGTAGACCAGAAAACTAATTAGCTACCTCTTTATCCTTTCTTTTCAGAGTTTACTGCACAACTCAGTTGCTTTTTATTTTATTTTACATTGATGAATTTTTCTTATGGCCCTTTAAAAAGAAATAGGCTTTAAAAATTACCATCAATTTTTAAGCTTCAGTATACATCACCCATTTAGTCTCTCTCATATTTCTGTAATGTTTCTCAGAAAAAGTTGTTACAATAGTCTTGGATTTATTCTTAGGAAAGCACTACTTATTATAATTTACCCAAAGATGAAAAATAATCTTTAAGTGACTGATGCAAATGAATCTAAACAAAAAATGTTCTTTCCCACCCAGGCACCTTATTGAGTTTTATAATGTTCATAATATGAGGGCATTTGTAGAAGGAGTTAAGGAAGATTCCTGAGCCAGGATTTATATATATTTATATGGGCTTCCCTGATGGCTCAGAGGTTAAAGCGTCTGCCTCCAATGTGGGAGACCTGGGTTCGATCCCTAGGTCGGGAAGATCCCCTGGAGAAGGAAATGGCAATCCACTCCAGTATTCTTGTCTGGAGAATCTCATGGACAGAGAAGCCTAGTAGGTTACAGTCCACGGGGTCACAAAGAGTTGGACATGACTGAGCAACTTTACCTTCACCTTCATATATATATATATGTAATTTTTCTTTTAGAAGAAAGTTTTCCAAACATACACCCAGGAGTGGGATTGCTGGTAACAATCATATGGTAACTCTAGTTTAAATTTTTGAAGGAGCCTCTATATTGTTTTCCATAGTGGCTGCACCAATTTACATCCCCACTGTCAGTGTAGGAGGGTTCCCTTTTCTCCACACCCTTTCCAACATTTTCTTTTTGTAGACATTTTGATGATGGACATTCTGACTGGTGTGAGGTGATAACTCATTTTAATTTTGATTTGCATTTCTCTAATAACTAGTGATGTTGAACATCTTTTCATTTACCTGTTGAAATAAAGTGAAAGTGAAGTTGTTAAGTTGTGTCCGACTCTTTGCGACCCCATGAACTGTAGCCCACCAGGCTCCTCCATCCATCTGGAGTGGGTTACCATTTCCTTCTCCAGGAGATCTTCCTGACCCAGGGATCAAACTCAGTTTCTCCCGCATTGCAGGCAGATACCTTACCATCTGAGCCACCAGGGAAGCCATCTATATGTTTTCTTTAGAAAAATAGCTATTTAGGCCTTATACTCATTTTTTGATCGATTTTTAAAATAAATATTGAGTTGTATGAGCTGCTTGTATATTTTAGAAATTAATCCCTTATCAGTTGCATCAGTTGCAAATATTTCCTCTCAGTCTGTAGTTGTCTTTTCATTTTCTCTATGGTTTGCTTTGTTGTGTTTAAGCTTTTAAGTTTGATTAGGTCCCATTTTAAAATTTTCTGCTTTTATTTCTTTTGCCTTGGGATACTGGTAAATATCCAGATTTTAAAATTTACCTTTTAGGATTTTCCTAATGGTCCAGTGGCTTAGACTCCAAGTTCCCAGTGCAGGGGGACAGGGCTCCATCCCTGGTCAGAGAACTAGATCCCATAGGTCAGCACTGAGACTTGGTAGTCTATCTCTAGACTTTGTAGTATCTCTCTACAACTGAAATATCTGGATTGCTGCAACTAAAGATCCTACATGTAACAACTAAGACTCAGTGCAGCTAAATAATAGATAACTACTTTTTAAAGTTTTATTAAAATTTACTTTTTAAATTGCTCTTTTATTTTCTGCTGAAAAATTCCTTTATATTTCTTAAAAAAATTTTTTTTTGCTCTTTTCTCTGGATTTTAAAAACTTGATTCCTTTTCCCTCAGTCTTTCCAATAAATGCAGTAATCACAAAATCCATATCTTTATATACACGAACTCTAAATTAAGGACTCTTGGTACTACTTTGGCAATATTCTTCTAAGGTTTTATTTATAGTGTGCTCATCATTGATTTCTATTATAGATAATTGTTGCATTTGTTTTCTAGGGCTGCATTATCAAAGTACCACAGACTGAGTGGCTTAAACAACCGAAACATATTGTCTCACAGTTTCAGAACATAGAAGTCCAAAATGAAGGTGTTGGCAGGGTTGATTCCTTCTGATAGACCCACTGAGTGAAGGATCTGTTTCAGGCCTCTTTCTTTGGCTTATAATTGGCCATCTCCCTGTTTCTCTTCACCTAGTCTTACCCCTGGGGCTTCTCAGGTGGCGCTAGTGGTAAAGAACCGAACCTGTCATTGCAGTGGTTGGGAAGATCCCCTGGAATAGGAGATGATAACTTGCTCCAGTATTCTTGTTCGGGAAATTTCATAGACAGAGGAGCCTGATGGGCTACAGTCTATAGGCCACAAAGAGTCGGAGATGACTGAGCGACTTAGCACAGACAGAGTCTTCCCTCTATGGATGTGTCTCTAAATTTTCCCAATTTTGTTAGGAATTTTGTTAGATTGGACTTCCCTGGTGGCTCAGATGGTAAAGAATCTGCCTGCAATGCAGGAGACCTGGGTTGGAAAGATCTCCTGGAGAAGGGAATGGATACCCACTCCTGTATTCTTGCCTGGAGAATTCCATGGACAGAGAAGCCTGGCAGGCTACAGTCCATGGGCTCACAAATATTGGACATGACTAAGTGACTGTATGCAGGTCAGGAAGCAGCAGTTAGAACTGGACATGGAACAACAGACTGATTTCAAATGGGAAAAGGAGTACGTCGAGGCTGTATATTGTCACCCTGCTTATTTAACTTATATGCAGAGTACATCATGAGAAATGCTGGACTGGAAGAAACAAGCTGGAATCAAGATTGCCAGGAGAAATATCAATAACCTCAGATATACAGATGACACCATCCTTATGGCTGAAAGTGAAGAGGAACTAAAAAGCCTCTTGATGAAAGTGAAAGTGGAGAGTGAAAAAGTTGGCTTAAAGCTCAACATTCAGAAAACGAAGATCATGGCATCCGATCCCATCACTTCATGGGAATAGATGGGGAAACAGTGGGTGTCAAGGCTGTATATTGTCACCCTGCTTATTTAACTTCTATGCAGAGTACATCATGAGAAACGCTGGGCTGGAAGAAACACAAGATGGAATCAAGATTGCTGGGAGAAATATCAATAACCTCAGATATGCAGATGACACCACTGTTATGTCGGAAAGTGAAGAGGAGCTAAAGGGCCTCTTGATGAAGATGAAAGAGGAGAGTGAAAAAGTTGGCTGAAAGCTCAACATTCAGAAAACGAAGATCATAGCATCCAGTCTCATCACTTCATGGGAAATAGATGGGGAAACAGTGGAAACAGTGTCACACTTTAATTTTTTGGGCTCCAAAATCACTGCAGATGGTGACTACAGCCATGAAATTAAAAGACACTTACTCCTTAGAAGAAAAGTTATGACCAACCTAGACAGCATATTCAAAAGCAGAAACATTACTTTGCCGACTAAGGTCCATCTAGTCAAGGCTTTGGTTTTTCCAGTGGTCATGTATGGATGTGAGAGTTGGACTGTGAAGAAGGCTGAGTGCTGAAGAATTGATGCTTTTGAAGTGTGGTGTTGGAGAAGACTCTTGAGAGACCCTTGGACTACAAGGAGATCCAACCAGTCCATTCTAAAGGAGATCAACTCTGGGATTTCTTTGGAAGGAATGATGCTAAAGCTGAAACTTCAGTACTTTGGCCACCTGATGCGAAGAGTTGACTCATTGGAAAAGACTCTGATGCTTTGAGGGATTTGGGGGCAGGAGGAGAAGGGGATGGCCAAGGATGAGATGGCTGGATGGTGTCATGGAGTCGATGAACATGAGTCTGAGTGAACTCCAAGAGAGGGTGATGGACAGGGAGGCTTGGCGTGCTGCGATTCATGGTGTCGAAAAGAGTCGGACACGACTGAGCAACTGAACTGAACTGAACTGATTCAACTAGTGCCAGCGACATTTCTTTTAGCCTTGGCACTCCAGTTATATTTTCTCTTGCACTTGGCAGGGTAGTCACATTTGCCACAGATCTATTTATGTCAGTGATAGGACTTAGAGCTTCCACAGCGGCACAACATGTGTCTTATTGTGACATTTTCCGAACAACGACGTTCCCTTCCTCCTGTTGCTTCTGATTGTTACAGAAAAGAATAGAGAAAAAGAAAAGTAATCCTAAAAACAAAGAAAATTACTCTAAAATTTTCATTGTATTTCCTTTTAATTTTATCTGCATAAAAATTATATGTGTATATGGACATGCACATGGCTGTGTGTATTGTGGTTGTTACTGTTCAGTCACTAAGTTGTGTCCAATTCTTTGCGACCCCATGGACTGCAGCCCACCAGGCTCCTCTGTCCATGGAGCTCTCCAAGCAAGACTATTGGAGTCGGTTGCCATTTCCTTCTCCAGGTTGTATGTATATATGTAATTTAAAGTGAATTTGATGTATGTGTATGGGCTTCCCTGGTAGCTCAATCGGTAAAGAAACTGCCTGCAGTGCAGGAATCCCAGGTTCAATTCCTGGGTCCGGAAGAGTCCCTGGAGAAGGAAATGGCAACCCACTCCAGTATTCTTGCCTAGAGAACCCCATGCACAGAGGAGCCTGGCAGGCTCTAGCCCATGGGGTCGCAAGAGTCAGACACAACTTAGTGACTAAATCACCACCACCACCATAATATATGATAGCTGATTCACTTCATTGTGCAGCAGAAACTAATACCATATTGTCAAACAGTTGTATTCCAATAAAAAATGTATTTGAATGGAGGCCTGGCGTGCTGTTATTCATGGGGTCGCAGAGTCAGACATGACTGAGTGACTGAACTGAACTGAAGTGACTTTCACTTCACTTGTTATATTGGACTAGAGACCTACTCTCTTACAGTGAAGATTTCATCTTCACCTACCTAATTGCATCTGCAATGATGATATTTTCAAATAAGGTCACATTTTAAAACACTGAGGTTTATAACTACAGTGTATAAATTTGGGGAAACACAGTTTTGTTTTTTAACCTTGTGATACAAGAACTCCACTATTGTGTATGTGCTTAAGTAGCTTTATTCTAGAAGGAGAATAACTGGGGTATGAGGAATGTTGTATTGTTATTGCTATAAGAACATAAAAAATATATATATATGCCTTGATGTAGGAATTTCATGTTTTCATTCAGCTTAATATAGATATCCATGAAAATATATCAATTGTATATTTTATGAATGCACTTGTGAAAATACAAAATTCAGTTGAATAAATTTAAAGATCTAATTGGCTTTATTCAATGATTCATAAATTGAGTATTATCCCTTCTAGCAAATAGAAAGGAGCTCCAAAGAACTGTACAAGTGAAAGAGTTTGATAAGCAGAAATGGGTGAAGGACAAAGAAAAAGTGCCTTGTTTCAGGCAAGGTCACCTTCCTTTAGGGGACAAAAAGGACATATCTGTATGTTACTTCACTGGTGCTGCCCAGAAAATTCAAGACGACAAGTTAAGATTGTATTCCTGGGCAAGTTAACAGGGCAGTTAGGTTAGGTATTGCCTTGAGTTTGATGATATGAATTTAGCATAAGTGACTCCATTTTGGGCCTGTTGTCTCTTTTAATACTACTTTGTAGGGAGATTTCTTAGAATGTATATGAGATAAAACAAAGTTTTAATATTCAAAAAACGAAATGCCATTTTCTTGGGGAAAAAAGCTAGATGTTATTGAATAGTCCTTTTCATAATTTTATTATCCTGTGTTGTCCTAATAAGCAATTACCTGCTGATCAATCTTATTTAATTTAGTTTTTTCTCACTTTCATACCACCCTCTGCTATCAGCTCTACATATGCTTTTTCATAAATCTGTTAAAGGGCAAGCATATAAATAGTTTTGGCTTTTGAATATTAAATGTCATTGCTTTAGATTCTGGTTTGACTAGAGAATCTACATCTTTTTAAAAATGCTATTTTTCTCTATGCTTAAGATGTTGCAATATCTTAGATGAAGACCAAATCTTTCATACATGCTTTTGTACAGAAGGTCAGGATAACAACTGTTTCATTATCCAAGCCACTAACACAGTTTTGGCATCACTTTTAAGAGAAAGAGAAGAACAAAAATCAGCTGCAGGGCTGAAACAATATGGGATAAACTCAGAGAAATGATGGACTCCCTCCCCTGAAGGGTACTTTCTTTAAAAAATAAAAATTACCTGCAGAAATGGTTTAAAGACATTTGAAATGCTGCCCTTCTGATTAGAAAAGAGTACCATCTGAGGTTTCTGATTCTGTATTGTCTAGAGGAGAAATTGGAGGCATCAAGCCTAAGTGTGGCTATTATGCAATATTACCTCACTCACTGAGGTACTGTCCAAGTTTCAGACACTGCAGTTTCCAATGCCTGCTAATGAAGACCTTCCAAACAAGTAGGTGCATTTTTGCTGAGAATGGAAAATGAAAAATGGCGCACTGTGATTCATGGGGTTGCAAAGAGTCAGACACAATTGAGTGACTGAACTGAACTGAAAGATCTAAAAGTCCTTTCCAATTGAGTCTATAAATATTTGTTATGGGTCAAATATGGAGATTAGAAGATTGTGACTTGTGCTTGTAATTGGTTATAGTTTTATATTGAAATTGAACTATATTACCTAAAAATAGAAAGAGAGAAATCATGAGGAATTAGTGAAGTAGAAAGCCTTATATATTTCCCTAAGGATTTAGTTGCTTGAAGTGGTAAGCGCTAAAATCATGGAGACACATTTTATTACAAACTTGGTTATTATATATAACTAGAAATTTGATCTTATGATGCTAATGTTAGTTAGAACTTTTAGGTCAGATCAGTTGACTGAGGTGGAATTGAATACAGTTCTTTGAGATATAGTCTAGTCTTAGTTTTTTGAACTGAGGTACAATTCAGTCTTTGTCACTTGTTCTGTGTCCTTGGACAAATTACTCAACCTTCCTAAATCTCAATTTCATCATCTTTGAAATAAGAATAATATCTATATTTGCCTTAAGAAATTGTTACATTGAAATAAAGTAAAATAGACTACTTAGATTATTATTATTATGTGTATTATTTAGCCCAGTGGCTGGCATATACTAAACATTCAACTAATTAACTTTATTATTACTAACCCTAAACTGGAAAAAGAGTTAGCTAAAGATATGATGCTTTTGAGCTGTGGTGTTGGAGAAGACCCTTGAGAGTCCTCTGGACTGCAAGGAGATCCAACCAGTCCATTCTGAAGGAGATCAGCCCTGGGATTTCCTTGGAAGGAATGATGCTAAAGCTGAAGCTCCAGTACTTTGGCCACCTCATGCAAAGAGTTGACTCGTTGGAAAAGACTGTGATGCTGGGAGGGATTGGGAGCAGGAGGAGAAGGAGTCGACAGAGGTTGAGATGGCAGGATGGCATCACTGACTCGATGGACATGAATCTGAGTGAACTCCGGGAGTAGGTGATGGACAGGGAGGCCTGGCGCACTGTGATTCATGGGGTTGCAAAGAGTCAGACACAATTGAGTGACTGAACTGAACTGAAAGATATAAAAGTCCTTTCCAATTGAGTCTATAAATATTTGTTATGGGTCAGGCATTGTTACAGGTGTTCAGTAGAAAGTGATAAGTAAGACAGATAGGATCCTTGTCTTCAAGGAGTTTCCATATTAACGGATGTAAACAGATGGGTATAGAAAAAGACAGTAAACTAGTATGAAATGAAGTAAAACAATTTACATTATGAAAAACATCGATAAAGAAATAGAAAGGGACTAGAGTGCAATGGCACCCCACTCCAGTACTCTTGCTTGGAAAATCCCATGGATGAAGGAGATTGCTCGGCTGCCGTCTAGGGGTCACACAGAGTTGGACATGACTGAATGTCTTCACTTTCACTTTTCACTTTCATGCATTGGAGAAGGAAATGGCAATGCACTCCAGTGTTCTTGCCTGGAGAATCCCAGGGACGGGGGAGCCTGGTGGGCTGCTGTCTCTGGAGTCGCACAGAGCAGGACACGACTGAAGCAACTTAGCAGCAGCAGCAGAGTGCTAATACTGTTTTAAGAGGTATAGTGTGACTTGATACTTAAGAGGTATTATGTGACATCAAGAAGGGACAGTGAGTACAAAGTAAGATGCTTGTGAGCTTGTTATTACTTTAAGAGCTGTAAAGGCCAGTTACCTGGAACAGAGTAATATGGAAAGTGAGGGAGTCATGAAAGGTACATAATGATCAGCAGGTGGGGATGTGTCAAAGAAAATTTTGGAAACCATCATCATTAAGGAATTGTTGAGGAATTATTGATTAAGAAATCAATAATCTTGTTGATTTTGTCACTGAAAGATCTTAAGAAAGAAAGTGACATGACCCAGATCACACTTTAGAAATGTCTTCACTACTCAGAGGGGGATGGATTTAAGGCAGCAAGAATTTAAGCTAGCAGAGCAGTCAGGAGGTGATTGAAGTAGCTGTTGATACTTCTATGGGGAATAAAGTTAACTTGAGCTAGGATTTTGCACTGAGCTTACTAAAAAGGTGAGATTTGGAATATATTTTTCAGTTAGAGGCAACAGGATGAATTAGATGGAAGATATGAACAAAAAAGATGAACAATAATGACATTAGAGTTTGTCTGTCTAAGCAAACGAAGAGGTGGACTCATATTTTCTTTTTGACTAAATAGAATAGATTATTTAGACTATAAGTAAGGATATATTCAAAAGCAGAGACATTACTTTGCTGACTAAGGTCCATCTAGTCAAGGCTATGGTTTTTCCTGTGGTCATGTATGGATGTGAGAGTTGGACTGTGAAGAAGGCTGAGTGCCAAATAATTGATTCTTTTGAACTCTGGTGTTGGAGGAGACTTTTGAGAGTCCCTTGGACTGGAAGGAGATCCAACTAGTCCATTCTGAAGAAGATCAGCCCTGGGATTTCTTTGGAAGGAATGATGCTAAAGCTGAAACTCCAGTACTCTGGCCACCTCATGTGAAGAGTTCACTCATTGGAAAAGACTCTGATGCTGGGAGGGATTGAGGACAGGAAGAGAAGGGGATGACGGAGGATGAGATGGCTGGATGGCATCCCTGACTTGATGGATGTGAGTCTGAGTGAACTCCGGGAGTGGGTGATGGACAGGGAGGCCTGGCGTGCTGAGATTCATGGGGTCACAAAAAGTCAGACACAACTGAGTGACTGAACTGAACTTAAGGATATATTAATAGTAATGTGCAGATAGAGAAAAACAACTTCAAAACAAGAAGAACCAACCAGGTTATTATGCATTTAACATTTTAATGCAGAAATGCTACATTCTAAGAAAGCCCTGAAATGTTTGGTTTGGTATCTTCTTAGTATTCTGAGTGACTTTCTCCAGCAAATGCATCTTCATTTATTGGCATTCTAGACTACATTCCCATCTCCTTGGAAAATGAAGACGATGAAGGATATTTTTGGTTGATATATACTGCTCAGGAAATGTTTGCCTTAGTTATTTATGTAACATGTGAAAAATTGTTTAACGTAGTGAGAAATAAGAATGTGAAGTAGAAATATAACTTTAGTGTTGAATTTTTTAAAGATTATTATAAAATCTGTCAGCCTGCTATTCAATAATGTTTTATCACATCTTTATGAGCTTTCTCATAATTAAAAAAATTAAATATAGCCTTCGTCCCCAATAAAACAAACAAGTGAAGTTTTCCTAAATTTAAACAGAAAGCCAGTAAACAAAAAGGCAGAAACTATAAAGTGCTGTATTTCTTTTGGCTGGAGTCAGAGGGATTTGTAGTATGGGAGGGACTGAACTCACCATTGTTAGAGGGGTGGCCACATGGAACACAAGAGAGGACTTCAGGCAAACTCTAGCAGAGAAGACTGTCCTCCTCTGCACCCCTGTATCCAGCAGACAACCAGCCAGGAAGCAGGGCCTCAGTGACACAAACACAAGTAACTAAATTTAGGGAACCACTTGAATAAACTTGGAGGTAGATGCATTCCTAGAGCCCTCAGCAATCTTGCTGACGTCTTCATTTTGCCTTTGTTGGTGGTGGTAGTGAATTGCTAAGTGGTGTACAACTCTGTGACCCCATGGATTTTAGCATGCCAGGCTTTTCTGTCCTCCACTATCTCCCAGAGTTTGCTCAGATTCATGTGCATTGAATCGGTGGTGCTATCTAACCATCTCATCCTCTGCTGTCCTCTTCTTGTTTTGTCTTCAGTCTTTTCCAGCATCAGGGTCTTTTCCAAAAAATTGGTGCTTTGCATCAGATGGCCAAAGTATTGAGCTTCAGCATCAGCCCTTCCAGTGAATATTCAAGGTTCATTTCCTTTAGGACTGACTGATTTGATCTCCTTGCTGTCCCAGGGATGCTCAAAAGTCTTTTCCAACACAATTTGAAAGCATCAATTCTTGGGCTTTGTGATACTTTAAACAGAAGACACAGTTAAATTACGTTGTACTTAGATTGCTGATGAACAGAGTTGTGAGATACAGGAGTTGGCTTAAACCTAAATATGTGGAAATTTGTTATGATAGCAACAGAAAATTAAGTTGTTAAAAAAAATTGTTAAACTTGTTGAAGAAGGACAGAGTACCAAATTGAAGTCACTTGTGCTAAGCTGGAGGTCAGCAAACCAAGACTTAATACCTAGCCTGATTGTAGTTTCAATCACTCTCAAGAATGTAATCTTAAATCAGTCCATCTGGAATTACCTGGACAGCACCAGTTATGTAATCCATCTGATTGCCCCTTTCATCTCCCAAATATAGACGCTTCGCTTCTTCATGTTACTGCCCCATTGTCTACAAAAGTCTCCCAATTTGTACAGCTCCTCAGAGCTCCTTTATGTTTGCTAGATGGGGTGCTGTCTGATTCATGACTTATTTAATAAAGCCATTTGATCTTTAATTCACTCAGTTGAATTTTGTTTTTTTAACAGACTGGTGAACAAAGAAGTAAAGAGTAACACAGAAGAGAGGAAAGAAAATCCTTAACATTTGTTTATATAAAATTACTATCTATAATGTATACTATTGATCATATGAAATGGTTTGCCTTCTCTGTAATTTTAAAAAGAGGATTTTGAAGTGAATAAAAAAATAATGATTTTCCAGGAAAAATTATGCTTTATTTCAAGATAGCTAGGTGGCTCAGATGGTAAAGCATCTGTCTCAATGTGGGAGACCTGAGTTTGGTCCCTGGATCAAGAAGATTCCTTGGAGAAGGAAATAGCAACCCACTGCAATACTCTTGCCTAGAAAATCCCATGGATGGAGGAGCCTGGTGTCCATGGGGTCACAAAGAGTCAGACATGACTGAGAGACTTCTCTTTCACTTTCAGAGCAACTTTCACTTGGAAAATTTTTTAAAAAAAATTTAGCTATACTATTTCATTTAAAAAAGCTAAAACTTTTTTAAAAGCTTAAAACTTAAAAGATTTTTAGATTCCAAAGAAATAGTACAATTGTTTTATTGATCTTGAAAAATTATGTGATTTTATCAGAGCAACTAGAAGAGATTTCTGGACTATTTTATCTATATTACTTTGACCCTTGGCAAGTCACCTCACATCTCTGTGACATATCTTTCTTATCTGAAACTGTGAATGTTAATGGAACCTACCTCGTGTAGTTATTATATGAGTTAAATGAGCAGGGAACCAATTAGAATTATAGACTAATAGAAACAAAGTTTAGCATTGTTTCATTTAATGGTTATTTCTGTATTTATTAGATATAAATGCATTGTGCTTTCCTGGTGGCTCAGAGGGTAAAGAATTTGCCTGCAATGTGGGAGACCTGGGTTCAGTCCCTGGGTTGGGAAGATCCCCCTGGAGAAAGGAATGGCTACTCACTCCAGTATTCTGGCCTGGAGAATTGCATGAATACAGGAGCCTGGCAAACTACAGTCCATGGGGTCACAAAGATTTGGACATGACTGAGTGACTTTTACTTTCTTTCATAGATACATATCCCTAAAACCTACTTGCATGAGAAAAACTCACGTGTTTATTTGTAGCTACTGTTTCAAATAAATGACCTATCTTTCAAGTCCTCTCCAGCTCTCTTGTATCTTAGACATCCTTATTGTCTCTATTTCCTGTTGTTATGATAGATTATTAATCTTCACAAAGCTGCTCTGTTGCAAGACCACCAATAGAAGTCCATGAATAAAAATATTGTATCCCCTAAATTTTTGCATTATGGGAGAAATGCCTATATTGAAATAAACTACCCTGTAAACTGGGGTGCATGAGCTATATCTTATTCAGCTTGAAAAGATGTTGACAGCAGTTCCTGGGGCATATTACAAGTACTTAATCAACACTCAAAACAAATATAATGTTTGACCTCCTTGGCATGAAAATTTATTTTTGTCAATAGAATTTAACTTTCTTATTAGATTTTTCTGGTTCTTCTTCCTAGCTCTAAATATCTAATTCTAGGCAGTATTTATTGAGTCTTGATCATGCTTCTCTGAATTCTGAGTGCTTCACCTATTATCTAATTCTATTACAAAGTATTCAGGCTGTTTTCTAGCTATATGCTTTCCTTGTAGCCTTGAAATATCTTTACTAACCTTGAACATTCCCTGCATTGCAATTTTTTTTTCTTTTTTTGCTAAGATGAGAGAACTCTTTATTCTTTCCTAAGATAGTTCATGATCTGCTTGAACTTCTGGCCTCCGTTCTAATGTCATCAGATCTGTCATTAGCCTTGTAATGATCTTTTCCCATTAGAGGAGGCAGAATTTGACTAATACCTTCCCTCCATCTAAGAGTGAATTTACCAGAGAGAAAATAGGAAGAGAAATAAAAAGATGTGATGTTATAAACATCATTGTCTATTTGAATAGTTACTACCTGAGTTAAGTGTCTTCTCAGATGTGGCTCAGAGATGGACAGCTGTGTCAGGAAGTTCTTAATAACACTGAGAAGTGTCTGTTGAAAGCACTAAATGCACTTCTTTCTCACAAACAAGGGAAGTTGAATAGTTGACCCCAGGCAATTACCATTCACATCTCTGTGATTCAGCAACTTGGTTTGAATGGCTAGAGGAGTGTTAAATTACCAGTTTTATGCAGCTGCCCTCCCTGCCTATGCTGTGGCAAGATAATATCTAACCTCAGTTATTGCAAGCAATCTTCTGGGTCTATAAAGTGAGTTAGAGTGCTGCATGAAACAGCCAGTTTAAATTATAGTTATGGTTCATCTTTGGGTTGTATTACTCACTTAAATCAATTTGGCTGCACAAACAAATGCTATTTATAATGTGTATGTTTGTTTTCTTTTTGCCTTTTTCATACATCTTTCTTGGGGAGTTAAGATATTCTTTAAACTTAGCATTTAGTTTCTCAGGCAGAAGGAGCTAGGCCACTACTCACCAAAATAATGTCACCAGGTTCTTTATATCAAATGCTTCATTGCTTTTGATGACTTTGTCCTTGAGGTAACAGCTCTGACCTCATTATTTACCTATGTTCTTGGTTTCTTTTCTAAGACCAAGCAGAAGTAAATAATAGTGGCCCAGTGAGACAGAGGTGACTCAGTGTTTCTCTTCTTCCTGAACTGCTAGAACTACCACTGATCTCTCCAGAGTTTGAGCTGAGTTTTCCAGTTGAAGACTCTTGTTTTCCAGGTTGTCCTGCATCCAGGTTGAAAGCCAAAGGAAAATGAATACAAACCATTGTGACCGTTTCCAGTTCTTGGTCCCAAGATACTGAGGAAAGAGGTGGAAGAGCACATATAGGCACATTTGAGCCTCCCCAGAAACACAGACTCTTAACTTTGAGACTATTTGTGAAATAAATAAATTTTATCTCAAGTTACTGTTATTTGGGGATATCTTTGTTACCACCACTAACAATTTACCTTCACCTATATAGACTGCATACACTTCCCAGGTGGTGCTAGTGGTAAAGAACACGTCTGCCAATGTAGTAAACACAAGAGACACAGGTTCAATCCCTGGGTCAGGAAGATCCCCTTGAGGAGCACATGGCAGTTGACTCCAGTATTGTTGCCTGCAGAATCTCACGGACAGAGGAGCCTGGCAGGCTATAGTCCATACGGCTGCAAAGAGTCCAACATGACTGAAACGACTGAATACACACGCATACAGACTGTTGCTCAATTGCCACTTTGGATAATAACTTCAATTTAGTCCTGTAAAAACTGTGCTTCATTTGTTAGGACCTAACTGGAGCCAGGACAGGCTCTAAGGGGCAGGCTAAGCTAGAGATAGAATGTAATTGTTGGTTAACACAACACTAAACTGAGACACAGGAAACCATGGCTCAAGCTTAGGTTTGCAACCAGTGTGAACTTGAGCAAATTATTTAGCTAATCTTATTTATGATAATTATCACTATCAAATATTACAAAATAATACACCAAGCGTTTTCTTATTTGTTTATTATCTACAGTCCATGGCATTCTCCAGGCCAGAATACTAGAGTGGGTAGCCACCCTTCTCCAGGGAATCTTCCCAACCCAGGGATCAAACCCAGGTCTCCCACATTGCAGACAGATTCTTTACCAGCTGAGCCACCAGGAAAGCCCTCACAAAATGTAGGCTGCACGAATACAATTCATTTAAACACTTGTTAAAACAAATAACTTATCTCTGGCACATAAAATAGGCTTGGAATACTATCTATGCAATAAATATTTGTTAAATTAGTTGAACTTTTCTGGTCCTCTCTATATATGATCTTATCAATATAAAAATAAATTATGAATTTATAATAACATTCAGCAAATAGCTAATATGTAATAGACACTCAACAAAGTCCTGGGAATAAAAGGGCCTGGGTGCTAATACTGTTGGGGTTAAGAGGATGGGTAGAATTAAGGAAAGATGGTGATAGTTTATGAAATATTAATAATTATCCTATTGCCTGGGATTAAGTTTAATGTATTAATACTATGACAAAGTATGACAAATTTTAGAGACATGTAGAAAGTGCGGTGAGAACAGAAGGGAGAAAAGTAACCTTTTGTTTTCAATGAATAAAATGAGAAAGATTAGATGTATTTAAACTATTCTGTGCCTTTGAAGAAGAATTCTCTAGACAAAGACATTGAGAAAGTAATTTTGGACAGAGAGACTGATATAAATGATGTATACTCCAAAAATAACAAAACTTCTTTGGCTAAGGTACACATTGAAAAGAGTAGAAATATATGATAGACATGAGGAACAGATTTTGATGACAAAGAAATCTGACTTCATTTGTACCAGCCTGTTTTTCTCCCACTCTCATTATAATAAATATTTTAGAAAAATTACTGTGGCAGCAATGGTTCTGTAAGTGGGCAAACAAAAGCAGGAGTGACAGAGAGACTTAGGGCATGTGAAAGGGATGTTGTAGGGAATTAGTTAGACAGGGCTGGTCAGTGAAAAGCAAATGATCACATACATAAAAATGGTTCTAAGTTGATCATATTTTTAAAAATAGTCTATAGAACTTTTGTCATATTCTAAAAGGTTAAGCCATGGAGTGTTTAACTTCCACATATCAACATAATCTCAGTTAAAATCTTTAAAACATAATTTAAATATATAACCACTGAATTAAGTAGGAATGAGGACAGGTGTTATATTACTTTATTAAAATATTGTCATTTTTTTCTCTTTCTCCTGTTTATCTAGGTTTTAATCATAGAGGAAAATTTGTCCCCCAAACTTATTTTTTCATCCAGTTTGTCTGTACATGTCAAGAAACCTGAGAAAAATGGATTGTTTGAGGAAGGCAGGGTGAGAACAGGCTGTTTTAATTTCTTCTGATCTTTTACTCCAGACACCTAGATTGGCACAGGAAGATTGCAGAATTCCTCTGAAGAGATGAAGCATCTTCCTATAGTGGAAAGAATAACAATATGAAGGAACTGCTATCAGTGCATGGAAAACCAGAAACTGTTAAAAAAAAAAAAAGCCTAAAGTAAAAGAGGAATAGAGCTTAGGATTAATTCTTTAAAAATCTATATTGTTTTAATTTTCTCTCTCCAGGTCTGGAGATTTAGGGAAAGTAGGAAGGCTTCCAGTCTTCTGCAAACTTAAGGGTGCTAAAATCAATCTAATGAACTGGTACAGGAAAATTCAATATTTCCCCATTGTATGTTCTAGAAGATCTGTCACGGTAGACAGTATTTTTTCACCTTCTGAATAATGGTTCTTTGAAGTTTAGGAGGAGAAACCCTTTGTCTTTAAAATGAGGTGATACATTAAACTAAGAACAAATTATTTTAACAGCACTCTACTGCTAATAGAAGGGTTGATTTTAAAATGATGCCTTTCTCACATAAATCACTTGGTCAGTAACATTTCAAGGGCCTTAAAGAAAAAAGTAAAAGCAGCTATTTTAACGCTATAAGGAAACTTACATTTTTATATTTTGAGCATTCTGAGCACTCAGATACTAGGGTAGCATGTGGTTTTTTTTATCCTGTTAATTTAAAAAACACAATTGCTCTTTCATTAGATTGTAAAATTGCAGAAGTGTGATAATGTTTATATACCTTGTCACTAGCCTAACCCTGTCTCTACATAAACCTCTTCTGTGTTTTCCCTATCAGCTGTCTTTCAGCCTGTACATAAATAACTCCAGTGATTAGTGCTGGGGCCTTCTTGAATTCTCAAATGCAGACTCTTAGAAGCTTTCCTTTATTTTGGTTCACAGTATGCCTTCTACTAATTACATTTAGGTCTTTTTTTGTCATTTTGATCCCAGAGCATAATTCTCTGTCCATTTTTCTTTCAACTTTTCCACATGTGGTGTGGTTGGTTACTCCTCTCTTGATTTGTTTTGTTTGGTACTGTTATCTAACGTAATGGAATGTGTTTAATAACACAGTGAAGTCTTTTAAAGTAATATATTGAGCAGAATAATTGCTGCCTCAATTCTAGACATTTCTGTTAAGACAGGCTAAAACCAAATTAACTCTTATAGAGATTATATATGGACATTTACATATCTTTCATTCAATCAAAAGCTAACAACTTTTCTCATTAATATTTATAAGCCAGGCCCCTCCCCTTCCTCCACCTAATTCCCTTCTGATACTTACATAGTTGTTAGTGGGACCTCAAAGTGCAATCTTATTCCACTATTATATTTGGCCTTGTCACAGTATTTTAATCTTTCTGATTAATCTGTCTTTTAACCTTTCTATTGTGTAAACTGAAATGTAACACTTCAAAAGTTCAGCAGTCGCTTTCATCATGTCATTAGTTGTAGTCATTTTTAAATTTAAGTTTGAAGACCCTAAAAAGTCACTTGAAAATAATTCTGACTGGGACATAAATAAAAAGAAATGGCAAATGATTTAGAAGCACTTTTAAAGAAAATCAGTAATAGTGCTTCTTGGAGTTTCGCTAAGTTGTAAAGATCATCTGCTGTGCTAATAATAATGGTAAATACAGTATGAGGGTGGTTAATGTTAGATCATTCAAATACCCTTTGGAAAGCTTCAAATACAGGAAAAGCATAAAAGAAATGAAAGAAAAGGAAAACTATATAATTGTTTTCAGACTAATGGGAGCTGCTGGTTTGAATTGCTGCCCTAGGAAACTACTGTCATAGAAGCAATTATGTCCTGTGCCTTCATCTTTGCACATGTTCCTTCCTGAAATAATTGCATCCATTACACAGCTGGGATTGGATGGTAACACAGTTTCCACCCTGATTTCTTACAGAGCCTCCTTCCTGACATAGGCACATTTGGGAAACACTCAAAAGGTGTTTGACTCATATGAGATCTAAAACTTCATACTCTCTAATTACACACTTTGTTAATGAGCCTCTGAGTAAACAACCATGCTTAAATATATTTTTTAAAGTTTGCTTTGACATGTCTCATTAGTACCATGCATCTCATAAAAAGTCAAAAAATTGCTAAATTTAAAGTGGAAAAAGCATTATTTTGTCCTTGTATCATATGCTTGTGATTGGAAATCATCAAAGGAGTTCATTTGCACTGTAATCATCTGATGAATTAAAACATATCAGTTCCCAGGCTCTTCCCCAGACTGATTAAGTCACAGTTTCCAGAGCAGTGGATGTCATGTTTGAAGGAGGGAGCTTTTAAAAATCCCAGTGCCAGAGCCATATTTCAAACCAGTTAAACCAATTAAATCAGAATCTCTGTAGGATAAAATTTAGATATCAAAAATTTTAGTCTTCTAGATAATTCCAATGTCTAGACAAGTCTGAGAATGTGTAGGTGTAGGCCCCATATATTTGACTATTTAAAAAGACCTCTATGCTATGTACTAGGTTGCCTCAGTCATGTCTGACTCTTTGCAACCCCATAGACTGTAGCCTACCAGGGTCTTACGTCCATGGGATTCTCCAGGCAAGAATACTGAAATCAGTTGCCGTTTCCTTCTCTAGGGGATCTTCTCAACCCAGGAATCAAACCTGCATCTTTTACATCTCCTGTGTTGGTAGTTGGGCTCTTTACCAAGCCCTCCAGAGCATACTGAATTCAGGTCATCTTGTGAATCATTGATGTGAAGAACTATCCCAGGATTTCCCTGGTTGTCCAGTGCTTAAGACTCCATGCTTCATTCCAGGGAGCCAGGGTTTGATTCTTGGTCAGGAAACAGACTCCGTGGCCTGAAACAAAAAATAAATAAGAAAAAGAATAACTATCCCAAACAAGCAAATTGTCTAACCTGAGGCACTTAGATAGTCTTAAGAAGGACTAGGAAGTCTGATTTCTGAGTCCAGTGTTTTTCCCATTCCACCTACCTTACACAATTTCTAAATTCTATCAATATTATAAAATATATTGTGCCTGACATAGGCACATTTGGGAAACACTCAAAAGGTGTTTGACTCATATGAGATCTAAAACTTCATACTCTCTAATTACACACTTTGTTAATGAGCCTCTGAGTAAACAACCATGCTTAAATATATTTTTTAAAAGTTTGCTTTGACATGTCTCATTAGTACCATGCATCTCATAAAAAGTCAAAAAATTGCTAAATTTAAAGTGGAAAAAGCATTATTTTGTCCTTGTATCATATGCTTGTGATTGGAAATCATCAAAGGAGTTCATTTGCACTGTAATCACCTGATGAATTAAAACATATCAGTTCCCAGGCTCTTCCCCAGACTGATTAAGTCACAGTTTCCAGAGCAGTGGATGTCATGTTTGAAGGAGGGAGCTTTTAAAAATCCCAGTGCCAGAGCCATATTTCAAACCAGTTAAACCAATTAAATCAGAATCTCTGTAGGATAAAATTTAGATATCAAAAATTTTAGTCTTCTAGATAATTCCAATGTCTAGACAAGTCTGAGAATGTGTAGGTGTAGGCCCCATATATTTGACTATTTAAAAAGACCTCTATGCTATGTACTAGGTTGCCTCAGTCATGTCTGACTCTTTGCAACCCCATAGACTGTAGCCTACCAGGGTCTTACGTCCATGGGATTCTCCAGGCAAGAATACTGAAATCAGTTGCCGTTTCCTTCTCTAGGGGATCTTCTCAACCCAGGAATCAAACCTGCATCTTTTACATCTCCTGTGTTGGTAGTTGGGCTCTTTACCAAGCCCTCCAGAGCATACTGAATTCAGGTCATCTTGTGAATCATTGATGTGAAGAACTATCCCAGGATTTCCCTGGTTGTCCAGTGCTTAAGACTCCATGCTTCATTCCAGGGAGCCAGGGTTTGATTCTTGGTCAGGAAACAGACTCCGTGGCCTGAAACAAAAAATAAATAAGAAAAAGAATAACTATCCCAAACAAGCAAATTGTCTAACCTGAGGCACTTAGATAGTCTTAAGAAGGACTAGGAAGTCTGATTTCTGAGTCCAGTGTTTTTCCCATTCCACCTACCTTACACAATTTCTAAATTCTATCAATATTATAAAATATATGTGCCAATATTTTTAGGGGTCTCCCCAGGTGGCACAGTGGTAAAGAATCTGCCTGCCAAGGAAGAAGACCTAAGTTCCATTCCTGGGTCAGGAAGATTCCCTGGAGAAGGCAATGGCCACCCACTCCAGTATTCTTGCCTGGAGACTTCCATGGACAAGCTCCTCTGTCCATGAGATTCTCCAGGCAAGAATAGACCATTAAAGTAGAAGACATGAGATTGTTTACTAAACCTTTGACAAAGTCAAAAATTTTTTTGAGGTGAGCATGTGAGGGTGTTCAGGTACTTGCCAGATGAGTGGAATTTTGAGTGTACCTATAGGAAGAGGTCAGAGAAGGCAATGGCACCCCACTCCAGTACTCTTGCTTGGAAAATCCTATGAACGGAGGAGCCTAGTGGGCTGCAGTCCATGGAGTCAGTGAGTCGGACACGACTGAGCAACTTCACTTTCACTGTCACTGCATTGCAGGAGGACATGGCAACCCACTCCAGTGTTCTTGCCTGGAGAATCCCAGGGATAGGGGAGCCTGGTGGGCTGCTGTCTACGGGGTCGCACAGAGTCGGACATGATTGAAGTGACTTAGCAGCATAGGAAAAGGAGGTCTCTGAGGCCTTGTCTAAACATTGCACTGTGGAGAGTCATCTGTTGGTTCAGTCATCTAACATTTCTGTCACATCAGTGTGGTTCATCCCAAATTGTATAATACATGAAATGACAGATTTACCGAGAGAGAGAGAGAGAGAGAGAGAGAGAGAGAGAGTCAGTCTTTTACATGTATTAGTTTTGTAGGCCTGGTGTAACAAGGTACAATGAAATGGTGACTTAAACAAGAGAAATTGATTTTCTCATAATCTTGGGGAGGTTAGAAATCTGAGGTCAAGATGTATACATGAGCTTTCTCAGCATTCTGACATTAGAAATTATAGAAAAACATGGATGATTCAAGGAGGCTGATGGCCAGCACTGTGATAAGTAAAAAATCTCAGTTGATTTTTATAAACTAGAGCTGTGAGGGCCTCATGCTATTTGAAAAACCATAACATATGGTAAATCCATAGTGATTTGTGTTTTTCTCAACTTGTAAATGACAACACACAGCAGTATTTTATATTAGAAAATAATTTTAAAAATCTTTTAAAATGTATTCTTTAATATATTTTAAAGTATCTTTTTTTTTTAGTTTAAAAAGATTTAGGTCTAATTTATTTGCAACAGAAAGTACTGACTATCAGAGTACAGTTTTAACAAATGTTTATACCAAAGTAATCATGGCTCTCCAAAGATACAGAATGTTCATACCAGAGAGCTTTTCATGTCCTTTCCAAGTATATTACATTGAATCATCTTTTCTCCAAGTTCCAATAAAATTTTCCTCTTTCTTTCCAGCCTTCACTAATACTGTCTTCTAGACTTTTCTGCTTCTTTCTGCTACCCAGTGTCAAAAACGATGACATGTCTAAGTTTTCTTACATATTACAATTATGCTTGCAGTAGTGATTTAGCTTAATCACTACATAGAGTTTTGCCTGGTTTTTTTTTTTTGAAACTACATATAAATGTGCTGATATAGTATGAACGCTATAGTGAGTGGCTTCTTTTGCTCAATGTAGTATTTGTGAGATTCATCCAATTTTTTCACATGTATACTTATTTTTGCTCTTTTATTACACTGTAGTATCTTACTGTATAACCTCAATTACTCATTTTTATGATGAACATTTAGTGTGTCTTTAGCTTGGGGATGTTATAATTTCTATGAAGACTTTTTGACTTACTTTTGGCAAAATTTTGTCCTTATTTCTCTCAGAGATATACTTGTTATTGTTCAGTTACTCATTTATCTCTGACTCTTTGTGACCCCATGGACTGCAGCACGCCAGGCTTCTGTGTCCTTCACCATCTCCCAGAGTTTGCTCAAATTCATGTTCACTGAGTAGGTGATGCCATCCAACCATCTCATCCTCTGTTGTCCCCTTGTCCTCCTGCTTTCAATCTTTTCCAGCATCAGGGTCTTTTCAAATGAGTCAGTTCCTTGAATCAGGTGGTCATAGTATTGGAGTTTCAGCTTCAGCATC
>SJYC01064199.1:0-13124 GCA_006408675.1 Madoqua kirkii | reverse complement strand
GGCCATAGAGTCAGTGATGCGATCTAACCATCTCATCCTCTGTCGTCCCCTTCTCCTCCTGCCTTCAGTCTTTCCCAGCTGAGGGCTAAGGTTCAATCATTTCTGGTCAGGGAACTAAGATCTCATAAGCCTTGTAATGTGGCCAAAAAAACAAAAACAACAAGAAATCAGACTGGAGAATGCGTTTGAGATTCATCATTCATGTTGGTATGTGTATCAGTAGTTCATTCCTTCTTATTAGTATTCAAGTATATAGATGTATCAGAGATTGCTTATATATTCACCAGTTGAGGGATATTTGGGTACAGGTTTTTGTGTAGTGAAAGCAGCCATACTCAAAAGGCTACGTACTATAGGCTTCTATGTGTGACATTTGGGAAAGAGACAAAACTATTGTGACAGAAATCAGATTTGTGGTTGGGTTGGCAAGGGCTGGAGAGAAGAATGGATTTCAAAGGAGTGAGTAATTCATTTCCTAAGGCTGCTGTGACAACTTACCATATACTAGGTTACTTAAAACATATTAATGTTATAAGTGCTTTGGTGAATTTCTCAGATGGAAATGAGAAATGTGCTGTTAGATATGGGGGAGAAAAGATGATTTTTGTTATTAAGTGACAGAATATTTGGCTAAATTGTGTTCTGACTTTGGGAATTAGAATTTGTAAAGTCATTAATTTGGATACTTAGATAAGAAGATACCTAAGCAAAGGGTCGCAGGCATGGCCCAATTTTTCCTTGCTGCTTATGGTAGAATTAAAGAGAAATGGAGGTAAAGTAAGGAAGGAACTGTTAAACTAAAAGGAACCAGCAATTGATGATTTGGAAAATTCTCAGCCTATCCATATTGTTAAAGAGGAAAAGTTTGCCCTGGAGAGAAGTTTGCCCCAGGTTGGACCACATGCAGAATCTCATCTATACTTGATTTAGATGAGTTAGAAGATGAGACTTGGGACTTACTGAGTTTATCAGATTTAGATGAGATTTTGGATTTAGAGTTGATGCTAGAATGTTAGATTTTGCAGAATGTTAAGAGTGAGTGAATGCATTTTGCATGTGAGAAAGAAAAGAATATGGGGGGACCAGAAAGAAGACCACTGTTGGTTGAACTGTGTTCTCCAACAAAATATATTCAAATTCTACCCCCTGATGTCTATGAAAGGGACCTTGTTTGGAAGCACAGTCTTTGCAAAAGTAATCTGTTTCAGATTTGATCATCTGGATTATAGTAGGTCCTAACTCCAATGACTAGTGTCTTTATGAAAGAGTGAGAAATTTTCAATACATAGATGCACAGAGAGAATCACATGTGAAGATAAAGGTAAAGATTATAGTGATGTACCCACAAGCTAGAGTGCCAGGGATTGCTAACAGAAGCTAGAAGAGAAGCATAAAGCAATTTCTTCAGAAGGAACAAGTTTTATTGACTCTGTTTTGGACTTTTAGCCTCCATGACTGTAGGAGAATAAATTTCTATTTTCTAAAGTACCAAATTTATGACAATTTTTTTGTAACTTATGGTCATTTGAAATCCCTAGGAAATTAATCCAGAGCATGAGAAAAATAAATTGAAAGTGATAGGCCTGTTCTAGATTTTGAGTTCAATGTTCATCATACAATTATATCCATGTATCAAAACTCATAGAATTAGGCACAAAAAAAGTGAATATTCCTGATATAAATTTAAATGATGAATTTTAAAAACAAATTGAAAGAGACGGTCAGGAAATAATGGGAAAACATGAGGAAAGGAAATTAGACATGAAATTGCAAATTGAACTTGGGGTAACTTGAATATTGTGTTTCTAGTTATTGGCGAGGTTAAGTCTGACTTGTTTTTAGTCATTATTATGGTCAACTGCCATAGCTCTGTTCTAAAGTGAAAATGGGATGCAAATTGTATGCTTGTATCAAAGTATTATGAGAAATTCAAATTAATATGTAAATAATAAAGCATAAAATTAAAATGAACTACTTCTTACATTTAATCTTAATTTCTTAACAGTTTTCCAAAAATCCTGAGGGAATGAATAAATGTATATCAATTGAAGCTGATAGTCTAGCTTTTAAGATTACTTTTTTTCATTTCGGAGAAAACTCTATTAAAGGACATAAGCAGAAAGATAGAAAATGTAGAGTAAGTCACAGCCCATGGCTGTATTGGTAAGATTCTGCGTTAGTAATATTTTACCTTTCCATTTAAATGGATACTAGTTCCAAATAAACTTTTTTTTTTTTTTTCACTTAGAGGACGGTACCAATGAAGCCACAGCCTATAAAGAATCTTTTAAAGAATTCCATCTTACTGATCCATGAAAGATACTTCAAGCCATATGCATACTCTTTCGAGCTGGAATAGCATGATAGACAGTTGGAATCTTTGAGGCTTAAATATACTTCATCACAAATATCTCCTGGTTCTGTTGACCTGGTCTCTTCTACTTTAAACAGGTGCCTGATGCAGTAAGGAGAAACTGGAGAAATAGTGGACATGAGTGTGTGTGCATGTTTCAATGATTCTGGATAGTCTAGATATACTCTATGACTAATGTATATTCTATTGGTCAAAATTGGCTCCCTGCTCTTTGTCTTTGCTCTTTCACACATAACTTTTAAGTAGATGGTCAGTTTTATAAGGATAACTGTTGAGACTACATTTAGCTCATACTCTGAGTTCTAATGTCTTATATCCATTGTATTCAACCAAATGGATAGTTAAAGAAGTTTAGGTGTCATTTCAGGCTCAACATGTCTAAACTAGGAACATCAGTTTATTATTTCATATTCTCTGCTCCTTCCTCTACAAACGGATGTTTTGACTTCTCCCTTTTCTTCTTTCATGTCTGCACATTTCTACCATTCATTCTTTTTTTGCTCTCCCTACTGCAACTAGACAAATTCTGTTCCTTATAATAATGTTATACAATAACAAAGAAATGTCTTTGCTCCTTTTTCATCCCTATCCCTACTTATGTATTTCTTCCAATTCATTATATACGTTAAGACATTTATTGAATTACATATTCATAGAAATATAATTAATATCCATGCTAATTTGAAAGGATAATAAATAAATAAATAAATTTGACTTATAATAATAAGCCAAGGTAAGTAAAAGTTAAATACATATATGTTTTAAAATAATAACATTAAAAATTTCTGTTACTCTTTTGGTCTAAAATGTTTTTATGAAGAAAAATGTGAAAAAATCCTTACCATGATGGTGCATTTATTTTATAGCTTTTAATAAGTGAATGGGGAAATTCCATAACAATATTTAACACTATGTAGAGAACATTCATTGGAAGGACTGATGCTGAAGCTGAAACTCCAATACTTTGGCCACTTGATGTGAAGAACTGCTGCTGCTGCTAAGTAGCTTCAGTCGTGTCCGACTCTGTGCAACCACATAGACTAACTCATTAGAAATGACCCTGATCCTGGGAAAGGTTGAAGGCGGGAGGAGAAGGGGATGACAGAGGATGTAATGGTTGGATGCCATCACTGATTCAATGGATATGAGTTTGAGTAAGCTCTGGGAGTTGGCGATGGACAGGGAGATCTGGCATGCTGCACTCCATTGGGTCGCAAAGAGTCAGAAAGGACTGAGTGACTGAACTGAACTGAGAGAATACGGCACTGGAAGAGCTGGGGAAGTGAGCGCATGAGTGAGGTCTGTTTTTCCAGGCTCCACACTTTTTTTCTGCCTTAAATGTGTGGCCACCCCAGAAGTGTAAATGCTGAGTTTTTGCTCATTAAAAGTTTCTCACAGTAAGAAAGTAAACTGTCATGACTTTGGAGACAGATGGCTTTAGCTAACAATTAATTTCTCTTATTGCTCTTTTTATTTTTAAAATTTTACCTTGGGTCAATGGTAGCAATTTGTGTTTTCTTTCTTTCTTTCTTTCTTTTTTTTTTTAGAAAATTGTCTATTGAGATAATTGTTTGAATTTATTGATATAAAATTTTAACTACAAAAAGATTAAAATATTTATTCTTTAACTCTGTCCCTTTTTAATCCTACTGTTGAGTCTCTTGTCTTTTTAATTAATTAAAAAAAATCTTGTTTGGTTTTTAAATTAGTTAATTCTATTATTAGCTTCTTTAAAAACCATTTGCCATTGTAAAATAGATGACCAGTGCAAGTTTGATGCATGAACAGGGCACTCAAAGCTGATGCTCTGGGACAATCCAGAGGGATGGGTTAGAGAGGGAGGTGGGAGGGGAGTTCAGGATGACGGGGACACGTGTACACCCTCGGCTGTTTCATGTTAGTATAAGGCAATAACCACCACAATACTGTAAAGTAATTAGCCTCCAATTAAAATAAATAAAAAAGTTTTTCTTCAACTGTGTCGTTGAGATTCTCTGATCTTAACTCCTCACTCAATTATTTCTGCTTTTATTTTTTATTTCCTCCTCTCTACTCTAAAAAATGGAATTTATTCCATTATTGATTTATAATCTGACTCTATTATATGTCCTTTTATTTCAAACATTTCTTGCATTTTAATACCCTGAATACCACTTATTTTTAAGTACAATTTTAGTTCTGTTCAAGTTTGCTTTAAGTAAAACTTCAAGTTTTGTTATTTTCATTGTCATTTAATTTCAAACCTTCTGTGATTTCCTTTTTGAGTTTTCTTTTTACCAATAAAATACCAAGCATGGAAGGCTCCATGGTGTAGGGGAGCAGAGGCTGGGCCCTCGCACCACACTGCTGTGTTCAGTCCATCCCTATACTTACTAAACCTGAGAACATAGGCGAGTTAATTAGTAGCTGTGTGTACTGTTCTGTCTTCTAAAAATGTGCATAAAAAGTAATGGCCTCACATAGTTGTTATGAGGACTAAGTGAAGGGATGTCTGACCAGCACCTTGAACTATATGCTGCTTCTTAAACTCTAGCGCCCTCAGTTAATCTCAGGATGGAATGAGCTGTTTTTCAACCTTTTTATTTATCCATAGGTAGCATTTTGGAGTGGGGAAGGCAATGGCACCCCGATCCAGTACTCTTGCTTGGAAAATTCCATGGACGGGGGAGCCTGGTAGGCTGCAGTCCATGGGGTCGCTAGGAGTCAGACACCCCTGAGTGACTTCGTTTTCACTTTTCACTTTCATGCACTGGAGAAGGAAATGGCAACCCACTCCAGTGTTCTTGTCTGGAGAATCCCTGGGATGGAGGAGCCTGGTGGGCTGCCGTCTGTGGGGTCACACAGAGTCGGACACGACTGAAGTGACTTAGCAGCAGCAGCAGCAGCATTTTGGAGAGTACTTGCAATATTTTAAAAATGTATTTGGATAGGGCCACTCAGAAGAGAACCTCTAGCTGTCTCCTCCTGCTTCGAGACCATTTATCTACTTCGATATCCTCTGGCTTTGCCTTTCTATCTTTTTCTTTCCCATGATGACACTGCTGTTTGTCACTCAGTTGTGTCCAACTCCTTGTGACCCCATGGACTGCAGCATGCCAACCTTCCCGTCCTTCACTATCTCTCTGAGTTTGTTCAAACTCATGGTGACATACTTTGTTCTAAAACACACATGTATATGTGCACACACACTTCAAACTGTTTAATCTATAACTTCTGGTTTTGAAACAGAGAAGATTCTCAAAGCAAAATTAAATTCTTATTGAAAGTCCACAAAAACTAATGTTAGAATGTCAATGTATGGCAAAAAACCACCACAATATTATAAAGTAGTTAGCCTCCAATTAATATAAATTGATTAAAAAAAACAAAGAGGTGATTGAATAAATGAATGAGGGAATAATTTTTTAAAAAGAGTATTATCCTTACCTTCCTGAGAATTTTCTGATCCATATAGAGATGACAGGTGATAGCCAGGAAAATTTGTAAATGTGTTTGAAGACATTATGCTTTTATAGAAAACAGTGCTCAAGTGAGACTATCTATTTCTCAAACTCAGAGTTGTCAATATGCATTAAGAATGGTTGCATAGAAATTAGAGATAGGTGAGATTTGCCTTTATAACTGAGAAAAATATGCCTTTTAACTAAACAATTGCATTTTTACAAAAATTTTTTTCAAAGGGTAAAAACTATGGTTGCTATTTACAGTCATACAGATATTTTAAAATATTCTAACAAAAAACAAAAATGTTCATGACACTTAGGCTGCAATGAAAATATACCCATGAGACAGGCAGAAATAACTTCAATATGAAAACACCTAAAAGTGATACTTGGCAGGTTTATCATCAGTTAAAGCAATGTTAGATTTTTTCTCTCACATCAGAACTAAGGTGATGGCATTGTGTATTTTTAAAATGAAAGGCTGAAAGCTTATGAGACCAAAAAACAAAAATGAATGCTGTCTATCTTAAGATATATTCTATTTTGTGAGAGATGGAACTAAATCTAGAATCAACTATCTTGATTGATTGATAGAAAAATATCAATTTTTTTGGAGATGGGATGATAGGTTTGGTGGTTCATCTTTTAATATCAGTCAGCCAGTTCAGTCACTGTCCGACTCTTTGCGGCCCCATGGACTGCAGCACACCAGGCTTCCCTGTCCATCACTGACTCCCGGAGCTTGCTCAAACTCATGTCCATTGAGTTGGTGATGCCATTCAACCATCTCATCCTCTGTCATCCCTTTCTCCTCCTGTCTTCAGTCTTTCCTCAGAGTCTTCTCCACCACACCACAGTTCAAAAGCATCAATTCTGTGCTCAGCTTTCTTTATAGTCCAACTTGCACATCCATATGCGACTACTGGAAAAACTAAAGCTTTGAGGAGATGGACCTTTGTTGGGAAAGTAACGTCTCTGCTTTTTAATACACTGTCTAGGTTGGTCATAGCTTTTCTTCCAAGGAGCAAGCATCTTTCAATTTCATGACTACAGTCACCATCTGCAGTGATTTTGGAGCCCCTCAAAATAAAGTCTGTCACTGTTTCCATTTTTTCCCCATCTATTTACCATGAAGTGATGGGACTGGATGCCATGATCTTTATTTTCTAAATGTTGAACTTTAAGGCAGCTTTTTCACTCTCTTTTTTCACTTTCATTGAGAGGCTCTTTAGGTCTTGTTTTCTGTCATAAGGGTGGTATCCTTTTAATATACAGGAGAATTAATTTTCATGTATTTTTAAAGTATTGCATGTTCTCTCCAAAAATGCTACTTATGAACAAATAAAAAGGTGGAAAGCAGCTAGTTCCATCCTGAGACAAATGGAAGGTGCTAGAGTTTAAGAAGCAGGGCCAGAGGCTGAACAGATGAAATTGTTCTCTTTTGCTCTTTTCTTCCCAACACTGGAAAGTTGAGGATGTAGTAGGAAATTTGGATCTTAGCTTGGACTTGACAGGACTTTCCTGGTGGCTCAGATGGTAAAGCATCTGCTTACAATGTGAGTGACCCGGGTTCAATCCCTGGGTTGGGAAGATCTCCTGGAAAAGGAAATGGCAACCTACTCCAGTATTCTTGCCTGGAAAATCCCATGGACAGTGGAACCTGGTAGGCTACAGTCCATGGGATCGCAAAGAGTCAGACATGACTGAGCAATTTCACTTTCACTGGACTTGAAAGGAACAAGTTCAATTTTGATATCTTATCTTAAAAGTTGGCACAAAAAGTTGGCTGAACCATGTGGGATGTAGGTGTGGAGCAGATCATAGTATAGACAGAATAGCCCTCCTTGAACATGTTCTTCATTTACGGTCCTTTTAAAAAGTGTTTAGAAATTATGTACTGTTGGGAGTTAAACTGTGGCTAAAAAAATCTTCAAAGAAGCAGTGTGAACAGTTAAAACAGAAGTCAAACAGTGAGACATTATGAAAGTAATGAAGATGCAATGCTGTTTTATCTGCTTATTCTTCTTTCAACCAAAAATGCAGATTCATCCCACAGCAAGTACTCTCTCCAGCCTCAGAATCTGTCTAGGCCACTCATTGCCACATTGATTGCTTTCAAGATCTTGAATTAATATATTTCCTTATTATCTTCCTCCTACCTCTTTCTGAATTTGTCCCTCATTTCTACTTTTTTCTTTTTTCCATTTTCACTGAGCCACCTTCAATCTCAACCAGCATTTCAACACACTAACATTTGGTGTTTTGCTGATTTTCTCCAACCCTATCTAGATCTATCTGCTCACAGTGAATTTTCTTTTGTCTCCTCAAGCCCACTTGCATCCTTAGCCTCTGTGATTAGAGTACAACTAAATCTTAGTTTAACTCTCTAAAGCAATCCAAAATAAGATGAACTCATTCATTTAGGTCTGCATTTAAAAAGGACTATTATCGCCCAAATAATGGACATTGCAATGTTCTTATGAAGTATGTATGGTGAACTTAAGAAATCAGCCATGTAAGCCCACATCCCTATCCTCACTCTTCATCTCCTAAAGTGGAATTCACATGTCTCAGTAAATCAAAGCGTTGTAAAGTAGAAATTAAATTGAGAATCACAATTTCATCAATTTTTATGAACTAGAATTCAAAATTTATTCCAGCTCATCAAATCAACCTTCAATTTATAAATTCTTTACTAAAATATTGATAATACAGTTCAAGTGAAGTTATTCCTTTTTGTTTTTAAATAAATTCTCATTTATAAGCAACTCTGTAGAAGATAAGCATTCACCAAGTTTTTAAAAAAAACATAAAAGTTCTTTTTAGAATACTGGTTCAAACTATATTATAATCACGACTACTCCCTTTGAAACATAACTACAAAATCTCATAGAGAACCAACTATTAGCTGGACTCAAGAAAGAAAACTATAACACTATATATCATAATACTGCCTAATTACATGATATTAAAGTGAGGGAGGCTTCCCTGGTGGTTTAGTCGGTAAAGAATCTGTCTGCAATGCAGGATACCTGCGTTCAATCTCTGGGTCAGGAACGTCCCCTGGGGAAGGGAATGACATCCCACTCTAATATTCTGCCTGGAGAATTCCATAGACAGAGGAGCCTGGTGTGCTATAGTCCATGGGATCCCAAAGCATCCAACAGGACTGAGCAATTAATGCTTTCTTTCACTTTAAAAGTGAGAGGAAGAATCTGACCTGAAAGTAGAGTAGGACAAAGAGAATTTGTTTTCCTACTAAGTTAGATAAAAGTTTGAAGAAGTGTTATGAAACTTCTGAAAGCAAGGATATCTTGACTTCACAATCTTCATTTTTTATTTGCATTTTAGAAAACTAGTAATACCTTCCATATGTATAACAATAATTTGTGGATCATGAAACAAAAACCTCATGTGACAAAATAAAGGAAAATACAATATTATGGAAAAGAAAAAATTACTTGTGACAATAACATTAAGAAATTTTATTGTGTTATGCAATTAAAGTTAACAAAACCCAACAATGTAGCAAACTGACTACATTAATCTCTCCCAACTTATTGCCCTCATTTTCTTTTTTAACATTCGGAGACATCTTATGTCGTGAAGAGTGACAAGTTTAGGAGACATCTATTTAAATCCTTTAGAACCTTAAGATAGACAGAATGGTGGCAGTAAAAAGCATTTAATTAAAAGTCAGAATCCTAGCTTCTCATTAAGAATCTTAATGCCCTATATACTCTGAACCATCGAAATAACTTGGTGTTTAATTACAATAATACTTCTCATAAACAGTGAATTTCCCTCAGCTCTTCAGGTCTACTGGAGCAGTAAGGGAGAAGGCAATGGCAACCCACTCCAGTACTCTTGCCTGGAAAATCCATTAGCAGCAGCAGTAGCAGTAAATGGCAACCACTGCAATATTCTTGCCTGGAAAATCTCATGGAAGAGGAGCCTGGCAGGCTACAGTCCATGGGATCACAAAGAGTCAGACACGACTGAATGACTTCACTTTTCAGGTTTACTACAGTGTATTCTAATTTCTCTTCTGTGTATCTTTTATTCAACTATGAAAATATTTATTGCAGAGCAAACAAGTTTACAGGCATGAGTCGCTGCTCTGCTGCTGCTAAGTTGCTTCAGTTGTGACCGACTCTGTGCGACCCCATAGAGGGCAGCCCACAAGGCTCCACCGTCCCTGGGGTTCTCCAGGCAAGAATACTGGAGTGGGTTGCCATTTCCTTCTCCAATGCACGAAAGTGAAGAGTAAAAGTAGTTGCAGTCAAAAAGAGAAAAATAGAACCAGGAATTAAACAAACCAGCAAAGCTGAAGAATGAGTAAAATTACAGGATTTTCCAGTGATACAGTCCTGAGAGAATAAAAGATGCTGGAAAACATATGAACATGATCCTTAGAACCGCACTCATACAGCTGTTAGCAGAGAAGCAGGACAACATGTAGGAGAGAGTGACAGAGTCAGGCCAAAGTTCTCAAGTGCTTGGAGCAGTTGGTATGAAGTCCTTCTGGGTGATGTGAATGGAAACGCAATTTTGAAAGTCTATATGTAATAATGTCTGACTGGCTTCCATGACGATTGCTCAGAGCTTTTGCCCTTTGAAGCGCTCCAATTATTATCTACCTCTAGGGATGATGGTTGAATGCTGGAGTTAGGTAAAAAAAATATCAAATCATTGTATTAGGAAAGCATTGAGAATGTGGGCAGATTTCTCCGTATCTCTCTTGTCCAACTTCACTCTCTTGACTTTCTGTCATCCACACAAATAATTACATACTTCTTAATATTTCTACCATCAGTAACAAAGCAAGAAATACTCTAAAAATCTCATGAAAAATGGAAAAATTTAGGTGTTCAGTAAATAAGAATACCATTATTATAAAGTACATCTTTTATTAATTTGCTCATTTATTTATAACTCATCTATTCCTCAAAGGAATTGAACTGGCTACTTTAGGATATGTTGATGATTCCTTTATTTAGTGTGCTATGGTATTGTTTTATTTTTGTTAAAGTTTTTAAAAACATAATTTTCTAATTGCTTCATTCCTCGGATTCCAAGTCTTTTCTTTTTGTTTGTTTAAATGAGATCTGAAGTATTTTAATTGCATAAAGGTTTTAGAAATGTATCCGACGTTAGCAACAGAATACACCTTGTGGCAATGTTGCTATCAAAGTAGTCGACACATCAAGGGTGAAGTAGTCCCTCTTGTTAAATCTGAAAAGAGAAATTCCAATGTAAAAGCTTTATTTCTTGAGAAGAAGAAAGCTTTTCTGCTATAGGACTGACTTCTCACCCAGTGCAGAGCGTATCTGAAGCAGATCTCTTTTGCCATCAGCAGGCCTCACAGCTCTGTGACAAAAAGCACTGGAGTGGGAGGCAGAATGCCAGTGAAGCACTATGGAGATGCAGCAGGTAATAGTACTTGGAAAAGATGTGCAATTATTCCAAAGCTTTCAAATACCTGTTTTTATATCATTTAGAAGCTGATATAAAATATGAAGAAAAAAAAGACTATGGGAGTTGGTCACCTTCTTGGCTGACAGTGCTTCTAAGATTTTTTATTGCATTCCTTACTTAGTCTTCTATTGTCTAACGAACTAACAAGGAAATCATTTGAAAATAACTTTGATTGATAATCCGACAGTGTCGATGACAAGCAAACGTTTTCCACTTTG
This sequence comes from Madoqua kirkii, assembly GCA_006408675.1. Classification (NCBI taxonomy): domain Eukaryota; kingdom Metazoa; phylum Chordata; class Mammalia; order Artiodactyla; family Bovidae; genus Madoqua; species Madoqua kirkii. Next base: position 1,611 of record SJYC01064199.1, on the reverse strand, counting down.
TCAGATTCCTGATCAAAGCAGCTTTGGCTGTTTTGCAATTCATAAAAAGCAATGCCATCAGGTGGCCATGTTGAGCCTATGTACAGTATGTCAATAAGGGGAACTAGCGTTCCTTTGGAGAAAGTGCTGATTTTTGGGCTGGGCAGGACATGTGCAAGATGAGATGTTAATACATCACATCAAATAGCAAGGGACTACTCAAAACGCTCATATGAAGAGGCTCTCACTGACTAAAAATCAGACAATTAGATAATCAAAAAAGATAATAACCACAAAAGATTGCATTACTTCAAATATATTTAGATCTGTGGGTTTGTAATGGTATTAAAATATTAACTAGTAGCTCACAATTAGACCATGTCAGTGAACTAATCCATTATGTTAAAAACTGGCACAAGGAGAATCAAATATGTCTGAACAGCTGCTAACATCACACAAAGAGAGAAAACTAGATATTATGTGTCTCAGGGTGAAAAACGATTACATTACCTTTTAAGTAGTCTCATAAAAATAAAGAAAATAAAAATCGAAGCAAATTTGTTGCAGTCAACAAAATCCAGACTATGGGCAATTTCAAAGGTCACATTCCTCTTTCTTCAACACATAAATCTCATGAGGGAGGAAAGAGATGGAGAATATGACACAAGATTAGGAGAAAATTAATCAGTTGCCATACTTGGACCATAGGCTTATGCTGATTCCATGAAATAGCATGGATGCAGACATCACCCATGGTTCCTGGTACAGAGAGGATGCTCCGCAATTATTATTTCTTCATAGAGAAGGAAATCTCTCCTCTGTTTTTACCTTTGGAGGTATTAAATGATAACAATGTAAAATATTTTATGCTACTTGGTAGAACATATTATTTTGAAGGGTGTATTTCTTGAGTTTTCACTAAATTTTGTTTTTAGTTCTTAACATTTTTGAAGCATCGATATTATTACAGATAGATAACTTCCTGAATTTAGCAATAGAGAAGGTCACTTTTCTTTTAGCAATCTGAAAGAAGCGTGAGAATGAAAAACATCTGACTTTTCCTGCCTTGTTTATTATGACATTTATTGAAGAAACTATTTTAAATCTTGGAATTTTCCCAGCGTCACTTTCCATTTTGTTGTAATATTCAACTTCCTATAAATAACAGCTTTCAATATTATCCTCTGGTGATACTGATTATTTTTGCTAGGACTTTGGTTACTCACTTTCTCTTTTAAACTTGTTCATAACTGATTTCTCTTGAGTACTGGAAAAAATTTTCATTGTTAGTGTTTCCAAAAGAATAGGAAAAAGGGCTTATGCTAGAGTCACAATATAGTTCAATTAGCAGGAAATAAAACTCCTGATGACATCCTTAGAATATATATGGTCTTCCAGGTAGAATATAATTAGTCAAAATAGACAAGGGAAGCAGAGGTAGACTAAGTTTTAGTTCTTAAAATGTTATTTTTAGCAAAGCTGATGTAAGAATTCTTTCAGATGCTTCTTGGTGACCTAGATATTTTAAACACATATTTAAAACATACTGTAAGTGTGTGTGGCATGGAATGGGTTACCATTACTTTCTCCAGGGGATCTTTCTGACCCAGGGGTGGAACCTGCGTCTCCAGC
>SJYC01064196.1:0-14454 GCA_006408675.1 Madoqua kirkii | reverse complement strand
AAGGGAGACTTATTATTTAAATTCTTTGTATGTTTGAAATATTTCTTAATTTTCTAAAACAATTAGACTTGCACTGCATTTATGCAACATGCATAGATAAGAAATATAGTCAAATTTTAGTAGAGGTCAAGTTTTCTGGATATTTAAGAAACCCACACTAAACTTAGTGTGAGGAGTAAGCAATGAAGCAGCAAATATTTGAGACTGTTTCATAAAAGGTTATGTTAGCCAAAATTTAATCAATTCTCAAATATAAGGAAAATACAATTATACAATTTTCATTCAGCCACAACTTGTGATCATCTTTACCAAACAAGCTGGCATATGTGGTTATACTCATAGCTAATGTCAGCCTATTAAAAATACTTCAAATTGGAAAATGAGACACTGTGTATTAATTTGAGTCTTCTGCTTATTGTTTTTTTTTAACAATGATACTTAATTATGGACACAGATGTTCCTTTGCCATTAATAATGTGCATAATGTGCTAGATATATAACTTTTTATAAAGAGGTTTCTTCATCTAACTTCATGGAATAGTCAAATAAAGCCTGAGTTTAAAAATAAATAATACTGACTTAGTGGAGAAATGTACTCTCTCATAGCATTTCTATTTTTACTTTCAATAGTTGAAGAAAAGAGTTATGTATTTTTCCAAGTAGAGATACCAAATACATTTTTCTTTATTTATCTACGGTGCATATATTAAACTTCCATTTCCTATTAGCTGTTTTAAAACCATCCTTAATTGCCATAATCCAGTTTATTAAAAATTTAAAAGATTTGTCAAAAATGAAAAAACTTTTCTAAATATTTCCCAGATATTGAGATCATCGTCCTTGAGTTCACTGTCTCAGAAGAAAAACAATAACATACTACCATTATAAATTGGAGAAGGAAATGGCAAGCCACTCTATTATTCTTGCCTGGAGAATCCCATGGGCAGAGGAGCCTGGCTAGCTACAGTCCATGGGGTCACAAGAATCGAACATGACTTAGTGACTAAACCACCACCATCACCATCATAAATAAAAAGAACTTCCTTCAGATAATTTAATCCTAGATTCTCTAAGAATTGTTTGTATCAGCATACATGGGCCAATCTTAACAGCCAAATTATGCCAGTATAAAGCCTGTAAATGATCTATGCTTATTTATATCAAGGTTTGATTACAGTTGTAATAGTTCTTTCTTAAGATAATAGCAGAACTGAAAATCTCACAGGGAGAACACATGCCTCCTGGATGGGACTGTCAGAATAATTTTAGATATCTTTTGATTTTGAATTTCGATCTCCCAGGTTTCAATCCTTGTCTGTTTTGAATCCTGGCGGACATGAAATTTGATATGTTCCAATGTGAAAATAATGAAGTCAAGTTCAAGGTCACCAATAGGCAATGTTACTTACAGAAAATGGTAACAGCTTGTTCTGACCAAGGAATAGTTAAGTGATACAAAACATTATTCTCATAACTTTTCTGTAAGTTGGAGCACAGCCTTATTAAGATTGTCTATATTTATTTCTGTAGAAGGAAATGACAACCCACTCCAGTACTCTTGCCTGGAAATTCCATTGATAGAGGAGTCTGGCAGGCTACAGTCCATAGGGTCACAAAGAGTAGGACACAGCTGAGTACAAACACACACATATTTATCTCAGGCAGGCCTCTCAAATTTGAAACCATTGTGTTTTTAATCAACTGTCCTCCATGTGATATTAATCTTTGAAAATCTTAAAACTGAGAAGGTCATATTTTTCCCATTTGCTGTGAATTACCAGAGATCGGTTCCATCTTAAAAATTTCACTCTTCAAAATGAACCCGCTTTCAGTGACACACAGCCTCTATTTGGAAAACAAAATTAATTGCAAAGCACTAATTTGTCTTGGATATTCATTATATGTATTTATTACTGTCCTAGAAAACTGTGTTACAGTTTCCTTTTAATTATCTTCCTGAGGACACACCTCACTTCCTGATGACAAGTGGAAGACATCCAAATGACTACCAGCCTTAATTATGATATGTTACTTATTCAAAAGCTTTAGTAACTGTTCATGGTCACTGAATGTTTATTAACTTGTGTTTCAAATTGTGACATTTACCTAATCTGGCCCATATAATATTATAGTATATCATATATATGTGAAATTTGATGAATTGATTTTTATGGCTTCATAAGATTATTTTGTTTTGGAAAAAAATTTTATTATTTTTCTGATCTGTGTGAATAACTAATCTATACATAAACCATATATACATAGAAATATGGAAGGAATCAGGCTGCAATGTTTCAATTATTATCGGCGGTATTATAAAGAAGTAATTATATGATTGGTTAGGAAAGAGGTCTCCATGGACCCTGAAGGCTTTTCTGTATGGAAGAAAATAATTATTGAAGTATTGGTATGAGAAGAAGAAAAATGATATGATATTTAAAGGAGAAAAATGTAAGAATTTCTCCTTTGATAAAGTAGAGATTCTGTATCTGATTGCGTTTTGAGAATAAGTTGAACATGTGGACACATTTGAGATAGGCCAGAGGCCAACAGAGTTCTTTTTAAATATCCAATCATATCATTCCGTTGGCTTGAGTGTGTTATATGTACTGTGATCAAAGAAAAACCCAGGCAGAACTGAAGCCACGTCTGCAGGAGTCATCAGCAAGATTTAGTCATGCACATGAAGGAAGTGACATTATATTATCACTTTCATATACCAAATTGATTTATGGGGCAAGCATTCAATAAATGTTATCTGTTACTATCCTTGGTGATGTGATTGAAAAGCAGTTTCAGGAGCAAGTGCAGCCCTTGGATGCTTCCAGCAGGGGGAAGCAGACCCCTTCACAGAGAGGGTGGCTGATAAGGGTGTCCATTTGTGACCTGAAAGCATCCCAGATCATCTTTATCCATCATTTTAGTCTTTCCTCTTTCGTAGGCATTTATTCCTTCAACTTGCATTTCTTTAGTTAAATCTGAGGTAGGCAGTAAATATTTTAGGAACAGTATACGAATGTACATTATGTATTTTATACACTGATAAATTACTCCAGTGCAGTCTTATCAAGCATCGATTAAGGATATCTACTCCTATTGAGTTTGGAATCTAGAACCACAGACTACTTAGCAGGCATCCTCCAAATCTGAGCTTAGCCACAGACAAGCTGGAGATGCAAACATAATACTGACACCCTCACAACTGTGCCGAAGGCAATGGCATCCCACTTCAGTACTCTTGCCTGGAAAATCCTATGAACGAAGTAGCCTGGTGGGCTGCAGTCCAAGGGGTCGCTAAGAGTCGGATACGACTGAGCAACATCCCTTTCACTTTTCACTTTCACTCATTGGAGAAGGAAATGGCAACCCACTCCAGTGTTCTTGCCTGGAGATCCCAGAGACGGGGGAGCCTGATCAGCTTCCATCCATGGGGTCGCACAAAGTTGGACACGACTAAAGTGACTTAGCAGCAGCAGTAGCACAACTGTGCCACTCCAGCTCAACTGTGGCTATGTCCTTGACTTTGTCTTCTTCAGTTCAAGGAGAAAAGCTGGCAGAGTTTACCTAATATTTATTTTTTCAGAAGTCTAAACTCATGGTTAAGCCCACCCAGACAAGTGGGGCTGCTGGTATCCACATGCCCTTGTTTCTCCAATTGTTGGAGTTTTCTCCAAGGTAAGGTGAGATTAGCCAGGATTGCTGGGTTTCTCCCAGAAACTCAATTTCATCATCTGACATATCAACTTGGACATGACAGTGTGCTTAGAATTCTGGATAAATAAATATTGTCGGCACCTTATGGAATCATGACAGACTCATAGCACATAATTCTAACCCTTGAATTTGTAGCTTTGGAGTTGCCCAGGTACTGTCCTGGGAACAATGTCTACCATGAATTCTTTATTACATATTATGGATAATGTTGTAATTGTTTAGTTTGCTTATTTGTAATTTTTGTTTGCTTATTTGTAATGTTATTTTCATAATCTTATTTGGAGAGCAAACAAAAAATTAACAACAAGAACATTGGGGGTTGGACATGCTATCAATATGGAGCTTTAAGTTTTGTGTATTTGTGTATGTGAGTGTGTGTGGGGTGGTGGGGAGAGAGAGGGGGGGATCTCTTTGGATATTATGAAATTCAAGATTTTTAAAGATTGCAACAATGGTTAGTGGAACCCAGAGGACCGAGGGGAGGTAGAATGTTCACATCTGGCAAGGGATTAGGCCAGAGAAACCCAAAGGTGCGGGGATGCTACATGGCAATCCACACAGGGAGTCACAGTGGAGCAGGCAGAGGAGGTTCCAGATGGGAGATGCAGAGCCACTGTGTGTGTTTATTCCCGGTGTTGCCCAGCGTCTTTTCTTTGTGTGTACTGCCCTGTGGCCTGTACAGTATAGGATCCCGTGGATTACATATGGTAGTACTGGACACGGCAAGTAACAAAAAGCAACTCAAGAAAATCCTAAAAAAAATATTTTTGAGGATTACATGACTTCATGTGTGATAAGGGTCTGAAATATTTAGTTTGGGTAGTAAAAGGAAGGATGACTACAGAACACTAGAAATTTCAGAGTGATGAGACAACTTTTAGTATTAAAAAACGTCTCACTAAGAACTTGTTATTTGCTCAGTCATGCTGATTCTTTTGTGACCCCATGGACTGTGTCCGCCAGGTTCCCTGGTCCATGGGGTTTCCCAGGCAAAACTACCAGAGTGGGTAGCCCTTCCCTTTTCCAGGGGATCTTCCTGACCCAGGGCTCAAACCCATGTCTCCTGCATTGGCAGGCAGATTATTTACCACTGAGACACCAGGGAATCCCAACTTTGCTCTTATCCTAGCAACTAAGTGTTTTTCCCTGTATGCTTACCTTGTGATTTTGCATCCAGAAATGATCTATATTTCTCATTCCCTTAATGAAAAAATCTGTAGTTTTACTTTTCCTGCTCTCTCTGGATTTCTGTACTATATTTCTTTTACTGTTCCCTTGAAATAATTCTTATACCTTCTTATACCCTCAGGGCTGAGCCTCCTTCAAGTCAGTGTTGTACTCAATCCCATACTTTAATCATATTAAATATAGAAAATATATTATCATAAAAATGCATAAGGAGATGTATATTTTAATATCCACTTATTATCCACTTACCACTAGGAACGGCAGGAAAGTCACTCTTCCCTGAGTGGTTATCTTTTCGATGTAAATTTTACTTTCTTCCACACTAAATGGCCTTCTCTGGTAGCTCAGTTGGTAAAGAATCCACCTGTGATGCAGGACACTGCCTGCAACACAGGCAACTGGGGTCTAGAAGATCCCTAGGTCAGGAAGATCCCCTGGAGAAGGAAATGGCAGCTCATTCCTGTACTCTTGCCTGAGCAATCCTGTGGATAGGAGCCTGGCTGGCTACTGTCCATGAGGTCGCAAGAGCTGAATCTGACTTAGGGACTAAAACACCACCACCACATTATTAATCAATGATAAAATCAGGACTACTTTTTTCCCCAGTGATGGTAGTTTAAGAGAATTATGCTTCTGCTTCTCAACTAATATCTCAGTCTGTGTGATGTTTGGAAAGGAGCTGAAAATGCCAAAATCTGTGTGAAATGATTTGCATTTATAAAGCTGACAGTAGGTGACAGGCTGCTTTACTAAGCTGTTTTATTTCCTAGAAGGGACAATACATTAGCAGATTACATTTTCCTGATATAATATGCGTTTCTGAATTGTTGAGCTCTTACTCAACCTTTAAGCCATTGCTGAGGCACCCTCTCCTCCATGAAGGCAGAAGATTGCTTCCTTCTTCAGTAAGTGGACTTCCGTGCTTATATATCCTCTCATGGCTAAGAGTGTCTGTTTTGGAAATATTTACTCTACTTCCATAAATGGCTTTTGAGCAGTGATCTGAGGTTCCTCATCACAGCCACCAGCAAACAACTGACAGGAAAAAGCTGGCAATAAATGTTTTCTGAATTGGACTGAGTAGGAGAAAAGTTACGGGAGAATCAGCTAGGGAGCATTTCCGGTGTGCCAATCCTCTACTCCGCAGGTGCTTATCTTTTAAACTTTCCCACAATTCTCTGCCAGTTTTGTTAAGGGAACAACATCCGGAATGACTCAGAGGGAGAAGAGTTGAAATTTGTCTTTCATTACCCAGCATATCTTGTTTCCTAGTATATTCCAAATGATTCCTCCACTGAAATCAATTAATATTTGTAGCTCAGCTGACTCAGAGTAAATGTCATTACAAGCAGACAAGAGAAGGCATTTTTAAATTTATAAGAAAAGATTATGGCCACTTTACTCGTAAGAAAGCAAATACAGGCCGTTTTTACATAGATATTTTATTACTGGATTGAAAATTATAGAAGTGATTGCTTAAAAAAATACTCAGTAAATGATTCTCTTATTTAGCTTAAAATATTTGGGATCACTATTAACACTGGTTGGTGAGAGGAAGGTTGTAAAATGCACTGAAGCTAGAGTTAACAGTAGAAAAAGCCCTAAATGAGGGCTTCTAGTACCATTCCCTAGTATCTCAGTTTTTGAAACTGTTTCAAAACCCCCATATTTTCTTAAAACCAGAGTGGATAATTATTATAGAATTTTAGATAAGTATGTGTGTATACATACATATATGTGTATGTATATATAAAACCATAATGAAAATATTTAGAAAATCTAGCAATGCTGATGAAATGGAAGTTGATTGTATAGAAGTAGACACTTGCCATTTATGGCTACTCAGAATTTTTTGAATCTTTTTTTTTTCATATTTTGATTGTTCCTCATATTCTCACAGTTAATTACCCTTCCCAAGATAATAACATAAAATGAAAGATGCATAACTTAGGTCTCACAAAACAGACATCAGCATACAAGAGTTGGAATTGAAGTTGAGCTCCAGGGGACATTAGTGGGACTTGTTTCTTGCTGCTGGCATGGGTGGAGGCAGGAGCTGGGTACCTCTGTGCTCTGCAGCAGCATTCTCTCTTTTAGCAGGCCATTTATGCAATGATGTTTGGGAAATTATTTCTGAAATTTCTCCTATTAGTATTCCTACAGTACTGTGAGGTTTTAAACAGCCTTTAATAAATTCATTGGTACCCAAATTAGATAGAATTGATTATTCTCTTGTCTGAAAATAGGGGACAAATGTCTTATTTTATCAAAAATTTTTTCCCTCTTCTGTTTTGGCTGTGCTGTGAGGCTTGGGGGATCTTAGTTCCCTGACCAGGACAGAACCTGTGCCCTCAGCAGTGAAATCTGAGTCCCAACCACTGAATTGACAGGCAATTCCTTCATGTGTCTTATTCTAAAATATTAAACCTGATGTCTTCACATACCCAGAAACTTATACTTAACTTCACCTACAGCGACTCTTTGAAAAACGTTTGCTGATGATGATAACAGCATTTGCCAAAATATGATTTAATGAGACTTATTGAAATTTGTTTACCTTTTTTATTTTTTTTCTGTAAGAATGTAAATACTCTGTACTTAAATACAGTAGATATCTATATTGTTAGTAAAAAGAAGATTCATACATCATGAGGGATATTTTAAAATTCTAACTTGAAAACTTAACTTTGCCAAGAAATTTGGTTTCTGAAACCCCTGTAAGGATAAATATAAATATAAGCCAAATCTTTCTTTTCTGTATCTCTTTTGGAACTAGTTCAGAAACATTTCGCAGCCAAATATATCTGTCAGTTTCTTCTCTATAAAAGGCAAATTTTATGGATTTCACCAAATCATTGCACAGTAAAAAGAAAGAAATTGAATAATATGAAGTATAAAAATGCTCTTTTATCAATTCAGTGCTCCAAGTGTTCTTTGTCTTCAGTCTTATACATCTACATTAAAAAAAATTTACTGTTTAAACTTTTCTATATTCTGTAACATATAAGAATGAGAGATGATATGATAGAATCAATATTTAATTTAAAACATCACTCATTTGCTATCCAACAGCTTGAAATATTTCCTTTGCTGTTTTATTAGAATCATAAGGAGTTTAAGTCTCATCAGTTTATAAGTATGCTTGAAACATCCCCCTGACACATTCTTATCATTGATCCATGTTTGACCTTTTTAAATTATTCCTTCTTCATTTGCTTTTATAATGGTATAATGAACATCTCTGATACTTTCTGGCTGTAGTTTATATTTTTCGTATTTATACAATATACACTCTTTGTAGAATACCAAGCTACTATGGGAGATGAAACCAAAACAGGAGGTCTAGCTTTAGTAAGTGACTTGGAGTCTTTTATAGAGAAAGGATCCACTCACCATTAAAGAAAAATTTCTTATAAAGAATACTTGTCAGCATAGCAATTCTGATACAGTTATTGCTTTTGCAAATTAGAACTACTAGAAGGTTAGAATAATATTAAATTAGCAGATGAGCTTTTGGAAACCAAGGCTAAACTAAATTGTATAAGTCATGGATGCTCTACTCTTTGTATTTTAGCATGATGTGCTTTTAGTAGATGGCACATAAATTCAAGCCAATAGAAGAATAGTATTAATAGATGAATACCCTGCTGCTCACTTATCCCCAGGTATGTGAAGGTACAGATCGTTCTTTAGAAATGTTAACTGGTATAGCAGGTAGGGGAGCTAGAACGAGAACAAAGCTATTAATAAATCTCCTTCAAGCAAGTACATTATAAAGAATTCTTATGACCTCATACTTCCCTTCTAGGATTAAGCATTGTGTTATAATTCTATAAATATATTGTCTATTCTTATTTTTGTATATGTCCCATTAAGTCATCCTTGAAATATATATAAATAATTGTGAGCTTTTCTGAGCTAGAAGATTTTTTTATGATTGTTTTATAATATGGGTTTGATTTTTGTCATACATCAACATGGATTAACCATAGATGTACATATATCCCCTCCCTCTGGAATCTCCCTCCTACCTTCTGCCCATTCCCACCCCTCTAGATTATTACAGAGCACCAGTCTGAGTTTCCTGAGTCATACAGCAAGTTCCCACTGGCTATCTGTTTACAAACATTAATGTATATACATCCATGCTACTCTCTCTGTTTATCTACCACTCTTCTTCTTCTTCCCCACCCTTGTCCATAAGTCTGTCCTCCATGTCTGTGTCTCCATTGCTGCTCTGTGGACAAATTCTTTAGTACCATCTTTCTTGCTGTGTCTGACTCTTTGTGACCCCATGGACTGCAGCACACCAGGCTTCCCTGTCCATCACCAACTCCCAGAGCTTGCTGAAACTCATGTCCGTTAAGTTGGTGCTGCCATCTAACCGTCTCGCCCTCTGTCGTCCCCCTCTTTTCCTGCCTTCATTCTTTCCTACCATCAGAGTCTTTTCTAATGAGTTGGCTTGGGACTTCAGCTTCAGCACCAGTCCTTCAAATGCACATTCAGGTTTATTTCCTTTAGTATTGACTGATTTGATCTTCTTGCACTCCAAGGGACTCTCAAGAGTCTTCTCCAACAGCACAGTTCAGAAGCATCAGTTCTTGTTTTGCCTTATTTATGATCCAACTCTCACATCTACAGTATCTTCCTAGATTCCATGAAAGTGAAAGTGAAAGTTGCTCTGTCATGTTCAACTCTTTGTGACCCATGGACTGTAGCTTGTCAGGCTCCTCTGTCCATGGAATTCTCCAGGCAAGAATACTGGACCCGATAGCCATTCCCTTCCCAATCCAGGGATCAAACCCAGGTCTCCCACACTGCAGGCAGATTCTTTTATATGTATTATTATATGATATTTATTTTTCTCTTTTTATGGGAGATCTGATGAGGTTGAAATGATGCTAGGTTTAGACTGTTTTAATATTTGGAGTGTTGCTTTTGGTGAAAATTGAGTAGTGAATTATAGATAGAACAAGGAGCCAGTGTTGGGGGGTTTTTATGGTAATAACCAGCTGAGACATATAGTAGTGGCAAATGCTTTAAAAGAAAGTATATACATGTGTGATGGTTTTCAAAGGTGAATCAAAGGTAAACAAGCATCATTTTTTAATTTTTCTATTACATTCCTACGTTAGTCTTCTAGGGCTGCCATAATGAAATTCCTCCAGATTGTGTGGCTTAAACAACAGAAATTTATTTTCCTCCAGTTTTAGAGGCTAGAAGTCCAAGATAAGATGTCAGCAAGTTTGTTTTCTCCTGAGGCCCCTTCCTGGGCTTGAGGATGGTGCCTTCTTGTTACTTCCTCACTCAGCCTTTTCTCTGTGCTCATGCATCCCTAGTGTCTCTTCTGTCTGCTTGTATTTCATTTACTTATCAAGACATGAGAGATGGGGGTTCAGTTCCTGGGTAGGGAAGATCTCCTAGAGTAGGAAGTGGCAACCACTCCAATATTCTTGCCTGGAAGATTCCATGTACAGAGAAACCTGGCAGGTTACAGTCCATGGGGTCAAAAAGTGTCAGACACAACTGAGTGACTAAGCACAGCACAGCACAGCAAGGTTGAGTTAGATCTTAAAATCAAGCCTAAATGGGCTGGTTTTAACTTATTGTTTAAGGTCCTATCTCCAAAAATACATAGTCACACTCTGAGGTACTGTGGTTTGGACTTCACAGAATTTTAGAGGGATACAGTCAAGCCCATGGTGATCCCTTTACTTGAAATGTAATCACACCCAGACACACTATGAACAATATATAACTTCTCTTTTCACGAACAAGCCGATGTTTTATTGCCTTGTCACTCATAAAATATATTCTCCCTTTTTTTCTCTGTCATAATTTTACTCATCCTTCAAGACTTCACTGCATCTTTTGGGGACATTTTTAATCCATCTGGCTAGAAGTGATCTCTGCCCTTGGCCTCCATTTGTCTTTTTTTTTTTTTTTGTCGCACCCTATCAGTACTTTCATCAAATGACATCTTCTATCAAAGTTGATATATGCCTTATTTCTTTTTTCATATTATATTTCATAGAACTCAGTCTTATTTGTTTTGAAATACCTGCACTACATATGCAATGTCTTGTGTATGGTGGATACTAAATATGTTTTGTTGACTGTTTAAGACTTAATGATGTTAAAAGATTGTTATATTTTTTGCTCTAATCTATTAGCATTTTCCTAATATTTTCAACTTTATTCAAAGAGGGTTTACCACAAAATCCTTCGAAACTCATCGTGCAATTTTAATGACTGCCTTGTTAAGCATATTTCATGCATCTTTGACACGATAGGTAGGCAGACAAAAACAGAAGCAAAGACAGATTAACAAACTCAATCTAATTAGTTTATAGAGAACACAACTGATTATTTATTGGAAATAATATAAAAATAATTTTCCTGTTTCGATGGCATTCTTAGAATGGGTAGAGAGTACTATGGATGTGTAATATATGTAATATGGAGTAAACACCCAAGAAAATGGAACATTTATCAAGAATCTATATTAGAAGAATAAAAGTGATGGGTAAAATACTGCAGGACTTTATTTTCTGTTTAGGAAAAGTGAAAGAAAGTGAAGTCCCTCAGTCATGTCCGATTCTTTGCGACCCCATGGACTGTAGCCTACCAGGATCCTCAGTCCATGGGATTTTCCAGGCAAGAATACTGGAGTGGGTTGCCATTTCCTTCTCCAGGGGATCTTCCCGACCCAGGAATCTAACCCTGGGTTTCCCACATTATAGGCAGACGCTTTAACCTCTGAGCCAAATTTATACTCAACCTTTAAACAACTCAGATCATGGCATTCGGTCCCATCCTTCATGGCAAATAGAAGGGGAAAAAAGTGGAAGTAGTGACAGATTTTCTTTTCTTGGGCTCCAAAATCACTGTGGAGGGTAACTGCAGCCATGGAATTGAAAGATGCTTGCTTTTTGGTAGGAAAGCTATGATAAACTTAGAGAGTGCATTAAAAAGCAAAGATATAACTTTGCTGACAAAGGTCCATAGAATCAAACCTACAGTTTTTCCAGTAGTCACGTACAGATGTGGGAGTTGGATCATAAGGAAGGCTGAGCACTGAAGAATTGATGCTTTTGAACTGTGGTATTGGAGAAGACTCTTGAGAGTCCCTTGGACTGCAAGGAGATCAAACCAGTCAATCCTTTAAGAAATCAACCCTGAATATTTATTGGAAGGACTAATACTGAAGCTGAAGTTCCAGTACTCTGGCCAACTGCTGCAAAGAGGTGACTCATTGGAAAAGAACCTGATGCTAGGAAGCATTGAAGGCAAAAGAAGAAGAGGGTGGCAGAGGATGAGATAGTTAGATGGCATCATCAACTCAATGGACATAAACTTGAGCAAACTCTGGAAGATGGTGAAGGACAGGGAAGCCTGATGTGCTGCACTCCATGGTGTTTTAAAGAGTCAGACATGACTTAGCAACTGAACAACAATAGCAACAACAACAATACAAAGTTATAGACCAGGAACCACAAAAAAATGTGCAGCATTCTTATGTGTTTTGTTTTTTTTTTTTTTAATTTGGAATTTCTTATTTCCCTCTAGAGACTTATAGCAAAATCGTTAATTTGAAAAAGTCTGTGTCTTTGGGAATAGCAATTAAGAGTTGGAATGTGATGGAAAGAGTGCTTTGGAAAGTGTAACTATTTCCCAAGTTATGTTTTATGGGAAATGAGAGATCTAAGCTCTTGAGAAGAAGTAAAATAAGATGTGAAACTTGTGGGCTCACTCTTTGATTCAGAGAAGATAAGAAGAGGGACTTCTGGAATGATATACTCTGTGATGCCACATACAGGGTTCCCAGAGATGGGAGTTTTTGATTCTGCTTTGTTTTCCCTTATGGTGTCTAAAACAAGGAGCTTTTCATATTTCCTAGTTTCTGATAACCTATCCAGGAGGCTGGTCTTTGAACTCCTACACATTCATTCCCACAGATTCTAAATTTATCTAGAGAACATTTTGTCTCTAAACTCAGAACAGATGGAGAAGGATGCTCTCTAAGAAAAGCAGAAATGATAGACTTACATGCTGGTTTGAATGTTCTTCATTAAGATCATTTATTGTGTTAATACTGTGACTGCATCCTCTTCTTCCAAGGATAAGTGACTGCTGGCTTAAGTGTGGCCAGAAGAGATGAGCAATATTATTACTTTTTTTTTCCTGGCCAGCGATAAAGTAAGAGATAAACATGGAAATGAGGAATGAAAGAAAGGTCTTTCCCTGAAAAGTCATATTCAATAGTTTAGGTGGGGCAAAAAGTGATCTGGGAAAGTGCATATAGAAATCTATATATTTAAACTCAGATCTTATAGAGTAGATGAGTGGGAAGAACATTACTAAAATTTTCTTTCTTCTCTTTGAGTTCATAGCGATTAAAAAACAAAATTATACCAAAACATAGGAGTAGGTGTAGAAATGATACATTGAAATAAGAAAAAAAATGATAAGGGATATTTGTAAGGAATTCTGAGGAATATATCTAGGCTAGATCAGGGTTTACTTCTGAAATTGAAACTTACAAGTGGTAAATTTAGTGGCTGGTCAGTTGTCTTGAATTCAAAGATAAATGTGGAAATTTATGAATGTGTTGAGTCATAAATGGATGGCTGTCATAAGTTCTAAATTTCCAGAATATTCTGCATGTCCCTTGAAATGCTGTATTTGTGGATGTACTATACTGAATTAGTAGAAATTCAGGGTACATTTTTATTAACATTAAAATAAAGTATAACTTTTTCATAAAGTTATAAATAAAATATAAATCTTGATTTTGTGTTTTGCACCTTGCATGGAAATGTTTGCAAATATGGGATAAAACTAGTCATGACCATTCCAGATCTGGTCTTAGATCAGTGAGTGCTCCTCCAACTTAAATGTGATACTAGTCACCTGGGGAATTTGGATAAAATCTTGTTTCTGATTCCCTAAGTCTAGGAAGGATTTCTGAATTTCTAAGTTCCCAGATGATGTTGTTGTTACTGGTTGAAAAACCACACTTTAAAGAGCAGGGCCTTAGGTGACTAAAGATTTCCCCCCACCCACACACTTGAATCAAATACTTTCCTAATGAGTTTTAACACAAAAGTTTTAATCAATTATTTTTGGAGAACATCTGAAAAGTTAAAAGTCCTTAAAGTCATGACAGAGACAATATGTGAAATATGGTTTATATTTTTAGTTATGTAAATATGACCATAGGACATCAGAGAAGAAAAATCAGTAGACACCAGATACATATATGAACACAGTTTCGTTTTGTATTTAAAATATATAATTATTTTGATTTAATGTTAATCATTTAAGTTAGTCTCTCAGTCTTCCTCTCAGACATCTATTTGAGCATTTAGCAGAGTGTCTGCCATTTTGAGTACTCTATAAACATTTTCTAAATGAATGAATGAGAAAAAGAGTAATATACTTAGAAGTTACTCTTCATGGCAATCATATATTATAAATAGTTCTTTAAATATTTGTAACCAATATGTTTATCTTTGGGAAGAGGACTTATCACCTTCATATTTTTCTATT
>SJYC01064195.1:0-31311 GCA_006408675.1 Madoqua kirkii | reverse complement strand
GACTTGGATACATTTTATATACATTTACATGTATTTACACACCAGGTATTATGATTTGAGTAAAGGAATTATGTCCTATTCTTTGTCTCCAGTATTGCTTTAAAAACCATCATATAGAGATTCAGTGGGACAAAAAAGTCCCAAAAGTTTTAGGAGAAGCTGGTATCACTATAATTAGTGATATCAGTCATATCATAAGTATGTTGACTTTTTATGAAATAAATGTTGATTTTTTATGAAAAAAAGTTCCCACTCTGAAAAATGGGAGGTTTAATAAAGAGGGGAAAGGAGACATTAAAAGAAGATGCTGGCAAAAGTGTTGATAAGAGAGATCACAGAATGTGAGAACAAATTATGTGAGATAAGAAATGATCTTAAGTGGTGAATTATACTTTAAAATACTGCCTAGAGCCAGCCCTAATTCTTTTCCTTTTAAAAAAGCAAACATTTGAACATGAATCTTTCCTATTTTCTTTATCTCAAAGTTAAATCTCTCTTGCCTTTGGATTCCAGAGAACACTCAGATTTTCTCTACTTCCTGAAACCCCTCCACAGTGTGCTAATTAACTTCAGTTCTGATGCTATGATGTGTACTACATTTGTACCACATTGCTTATTATTAGTTGTCTCATCAGGAAAAATGTGTGGGTTAATATGATAATTTATGTGGTTAAAAAAAAATACAGCTGATTATAAACCGGAAAACTCAGTTTTTGTTCTCAGCATTTCCATTCTTTCTGTGTGACCTTGTGGAAGACATTTAATATTTCTTGCTTTCAGAATAACAGTGGGTGGACTGCACCAGCCTCTCTGATTTTGAACTTTTAAGTTTCGATCTTATGAAGCGTTTTTTGATAATCTCATTTAAAGTAATTAAAATAAATATAGAATGCAAATCACAGACATTTGGTGTTGTCAGTTTCTGTTAAAAGAAAGCTTTCATTTGATTTGAATACATACTTGACATAATCAACCTCATGTTTCAGTGCAATGTCCTTGAAAACACTGAGTTTCTAATGAAATGGAAAGTGACTCTGTATCATGTTTTTAGCATAAGTGTATTTTAAAGAACCACGAAATTTATATACATGATGTATTTTTATTCTTGAGCTTCTGAAATAAATATTAAGTCAGAGTTTAATTTTAGTGTATAAAGGTGTCAACATTTTCTGTGATAGAAATATCTTGGACATAATTTTCAGTCTGTGAGAAATTAATTCTCTCTTTATATCTATATACAACCATCTATATGTGTGTATATATTTATGCATATATATATATACACACACACATATACATATTCTTTGTCTCAGTATAGATACTTAAGCCATTAAGAGAAAACTCAGACTGAAATCATGTAATTACATGATTTTTCAGGATTAATCTAACAATGAATTGAGGCTAAATTCTAGTTCACAGGTGGGAGGGAGATTCAAGAGGGAGGGGACAAATGCACACCTATAGTTAATTCATGTTGATGTATGACAAATCAAGCCAATATTGTAAACCAATCATTAATCAATTAAAATAAATATAAAAAGAATATCTTCTGAATATAAAAGCCAAAATAAATCCAATATAATTTTCAAATAGTGATATGAGCATGTTTTTCCCCACTTAGAAAAGGAAATTCTGCACACTTGGAAAAAAATCCAAGAATATCAATTATGTTAAGCTAAGAGACAAAAATTCACCCTTATTAGGATTGTCTTGAATTATCCCTGATGCTCCATGGTTCTGAAGAAGACAACCAAGAAGAAGTTATTCCTGTAATTGTCTTTTGGCAATGATTATTACAATTTGTTTCAATGTGAAACTATCTCAAATGTTAGAAATAGGAATTATAAAAGATACACATAGCACAGTGTTAATTGAAGGAGTCATAATAAAACTGAATGACAAGATGCTTTAATGCACAATTATAATATACAATACACACGTGTCTTGAGAATAAAAGAAATCCTAGGTAATTTTAGCTAAATATATGACATGAGTTATCACAACATATGTCTCTATATTAACTCAGCAATCATAAGTGTACATAAATGATAGGGTTGTTTCAAGAGTCTCAACAAAAATTAACAGGAATTTGCTGAGTTAATAGGACACATTATTTTTTTAAGGGCTACTTTAAAGACATGATGCAATATATAATTCTTATTAATTAATAGGTATCTCCTAAAATAGAGATGTTAGAAAGTCCATCTGCAATTCAGGAGACTTGAGTTTGATCCCTGTGTTGAAAGTATCCCCCAGAGAAGGAAATGGCAACCCACTCCAGTATTCTTGCCTGGAGAATTTCATGGACAGAGGAGCCTGGCAGGCTAGTCTATGGGCTCCCATAGCGTCAGACATGACTAACCAACTAGCACTTTCACTTTCAAAACATGAGGAATAGCAGCTGTTAAAATTAACTACTAGTCTAAAGTATTAGAATATTTACAAAATCAATCAATATAGTTAGTGATTTTTTCACATTACATTGTATCTTTTATATCCAAACTCTTTCAAAATTTATGTAAGCTCAGTGTATAACTTCTGGTGGATTATTCTAAGTTAAACAATTCAAAGAGTTTTCTCTAGTTCTTTGTGATCTCAGAACTCCATTAGGGCTTTCATTTTATTCACCAGTCTTTGATCCAGTTCCAGTTTTGATTTATTTTTCTCAAGAAGCTCTACAGAGTTTCAGAAATTTAAGTACTGATCGTTTTATTTAGTTGACTATTTCTGATGTCTGATTTTTAGTAAAATTTAGTAACAATTACCATCCTCACAAAAATTAGGTATGCGGGTGAGCCTAGGTGTTCTCATAATGGAGACAATTAAAGATCTGAAAAATAAGATTAATACGGTTTTCAAAAACCTAGGATGGATGATCAAAATAATTTACTTGAATTTTTCAAAAATAATCACCTTAAGTGGTGTTTGTAAATACTTTTGTCATCTGTTTAACTAAAAGTCATTCTGCTCCTAATGTCACTTTGCTGTTTGTTTCATCCCACTGATACACTTTTAGTAATAAGATTTTACTTTATCAAAATACAATTATAAGTTTCTTTTGGATTTAATTAATTTATAGATAAAAATGGGAATAATCTTGGTGGTGCTCTAATGGTTAAAAGTTCCATTTTCTTGGGCATATTTGGAACATGAACATTTGGATTATGAAAATTAAATATACCTTCTTTCTATTTCAAAATCAGACAGAAAACTAATGCAAACCTAAAGTTTTTACAGTGAACTCTTAATATTCATTTAGGAAATAGTCATCTGTCTTGAAGAGAATTGCTAGTTTTTGTTTTCGCTTCTAAAAGATAAGAATTTCCCAAGGGGCGATGAAAAGCTAGACTTTCCTTTCAAAATAGTCAGGACCACATAGACTTAAGCCACTGAGATATGTGGTTGAGGGTGAGTTGGGGATTTGAATTTCAAAATTCCAACATAACTTGCCTTGTTGAGAAGGGCATTTTATGGGCTTGAAGTGTGTTAGAAGGTTGTGGGGGGACTGGTAAGTCTACGGAAAATCTACCCTCACTAATGGGGATTGCCTCTTGGCATGGGTTCTGTTAAATAACACACAAAATTCTCAGATCCTGGAATACTATGAAAGTCCAAACCCTTCTCCCCAAAGAGTGTCAACTGTTTAATCCCTCATCATCAAGCTGTTGATAAATTACAATGAGTTAGTATAAGCTGAATAAAAAAGCTGTCAAAAATAATTTTCTAATAAATAGAAAGATTTAGACTAGTTTGCTAATCTCTGACCCTAAGTGGGTGATTCTATCCAAAGAGTTGCTTGTCTCACTGATACCTAGAATCATGTTAGCTGGGTAGAATTACCTCTTATTTCATGATTCAAGTAACATTTTAGATGACTCTACCTTAAGGAACACACTATGTCTAATATCTAATTTATTATAGCAGCTCAATATCAGGTCTATTTTTTAGAGCAGCTTTGACAGAAACAGGAGGAAGAGAGAAAGACCACTTTCTGTCAGGGAAAAGAAGGAACAAGGAAGCATTATCTAGACGTTTGAGTAACAAAACGGGGTATCATTCTTGCTTATGGTCTCCTTACACCACAAGGGACTCTACTCAGCACCCCAGTAACAGATTTAACACTATGATGCATTAGCAAACAATGATACTTTAATGCAATAGCAAGAGTTGCAAGAGCAATATATTTTTGTTTTTAACTAGATAATTGTTTTACATTGTTGTGTTTGTTTCTGCCATACAACAGTGTGAGTTAGCCATAGGTATATATATATATTCTCTCCCTCTTGAACCTCCCTTCCACCTGTCTAGGTTGTCACAGAACACTGGGTTGAGCTCCTATTGTCTGACACAGCAAATTCCCATTGGTTATCTATTTTAGGTACGGTAATATATTTCCATACTACTTTCCCAATTCGTCCCTCCCTCTCCTTCCCGTGCTGTGTCCACACGGCTGTTCTCTATGTCTGCGTCTCTATTCAGTTCAGTTCAGTTCTCTTCAGTCCCTCAGTCGTGTCCGACTCTTTGTGACCCCATGAATCGCAGCACACCAGGCCTCCCTGTCCATCATCAACTCCTGGAGTTCACTCAGACTCATGTCCATCAAGTTGGTGATGCCATCCAGATCTCATCCTCTGTCGTCCCCTTCTCTTCCCAACCCCAGTCTCTCCCAGTATCAGAGTCTTTTCCAATGAGTCAGATCTTTACGAGATGCCCAAAGTACTAGAGTTTCAGCTTCAGCATCATTCCTTCCAAAAAAACACCCAGGACTGATATCCTTTAGAATGGACTGGTTGGATCTCCTTGCAGTCCAAGGGACTCTCAAGAGTCTTCTCCAACACCATAGTTCAAAAGCATCAATTCTTCGGTGCTCAGCTTTCTTCATAGTCCCACTCTCACTTTCATACATGACTACTGGAAAAACCATAGCCTTGACTAGACGGACCTTTGTTGGCAAAGTAATGTCTCAGCTTTTGAATATGTTATCTAGGTTGGTCATAACTTTTCTTCCAAGGAGTAAGCGTCTTTTAATTGCTGCCCCACAAATAGGGTCATCAGTATCATTTCTCTAGATTCCATATATATGTGTTCAGTTCAGTTCAGTTCAGTTCAGCTCAGTTGCTCAGTCATGTCCAACTTTTTGCCACCCCATGAATCACAGCATGCTAGGCCTCCCTGTTCATCACCATCTCTTGGAGATCACTCAGACTCATGAGTCTGTGATGCCATCCAGCCATCTCATCCTCTGTCATCCACTTATCCTCCTGCCCCCAATCCCTCCCAGCATCAGAGTCTTTTCCAATGAGTCAGTTCTTTATGAGGTGGCCAAAGTACTGGAGTTTCAGCTTTAGCATTAGTCTTTCCAAAGAACATCCAGGGCTGATCTCCTTTAGAATGGACTGGTTGGATCTTCTTGAAGTCCAAGGGACTCTCAAGAGCCTCCTCCAACACCACAGTTCAAAAGCATCAATTCTTCAGCGCTCAGCCTTCTTCACAGTCCAACTCTCACATCCATAATTGGCCTCTGTAAAAACCATAGCCTTGACTAGACGGACCTTAATTGGCAAAGTAATGTCTCTGCTTTTGAATATACTATCTAGGTTGGTCATAACTTTTCTTCCAAGGAGTAAGCATCTTTTAATTTCGTGGCTGCAGTCACCATCTGCAATGATTTTGGAGCCCCCCAAAATAAAGTCTGACACTGTTTCCACTGTTTCCCCATCTATTTCCTATATATGTGTTAATATATAATTGTTTTTCTCTTTCTGGCTTACTTCACTCTGCATAACAGGCATAGGTTCATCCACATCACTAGAACTGACTCAAATTCATTCCCTTTTATGGCTAAGTAATATTACATTGTGTATATGTACCACAGCTTCTTTATCCATTTATCTGTCAATGAACCTCTAGGTTGGTTATTGGAAATAGCGTCAATATAAAAACTTAATAGGCCCTCTCCGGATCATAGATTTTTGTCCCAAGTTCACCAACCACCTCATGCCTCCTTTCTTTCTCTCACTCCCAGTCTAAAATCATTTTTCTGGTCCTTAGTCTTTCGATTTGCTCTCCCCTTACATTATATACTCAGTTAAGTCATATGCTTTTAGGATCCTTGCCCCACTCAGGAATCATCAATTATCACTTGTCCAGGGAGCATCAATTGTCATTTAAAAATGCGTTTTGGATCTCTAATATTGCACTTTATGTTTCATCAAAATTTCTGTTTAACAAAAATGGACTCTATGTGGAGGAAGGAGGTTAGATAAGGCAAGAAAGGCTATTGCTAAAGAAAATAGTTTTAGGTGTGTGTATTTATTTATCCTTATTGTTAAACCTTCATCACTTTGCTTCTGGCAGAGAGAGGGAAAGGGATCTGTGCTTCTGCATCACCAAGATGGAATGGATTTTTATACTTTAAATGTTTGCCCATTAATGTTTTGAGGTTCAGAGGTATCACTATTTGTTGTTATTGTGGTAGTTCTCTTTATGACATGCAATGTACAGATTGTGATTATGTTTATTTTTACTCATGAAAAAATGTGACATTACACTTAAAAAAATAGATTCAAAAAGAGTTCAGAGTTTTGAAAGCTTGTTTAATGTATTTTTAATTTTAATTTCTATCTCTTTTCCAATAGTTACATTTTCTTTGCTTTCTGTAAGGTTTTAGGAATGTGAAGGTGTGGACACATTGTAATAGGTATATGACAGATTTTCATCCAAATTTCTTCTTTCTTGTGTAACATTTAATCCAGTCATCAGATGATAGAAAATGCTATTTAACACCTAATTGACTACAGCTAATTTTGCCTCTAAGGCAATGGCATAATCTCATGGTATACTAAATTTCTTAGAGCTACAAAACTGTCTTCTGCTGTGAGATGTTTTAATGTTATATTAGGTTGTTGAGCGTGTAATTCAGGAAGACATAAGGACATGACCCCAAATCAAGGCTCAATTGACCTATACAAAAGTTTATGATTGCTGATTTGCTCTTCTGAGTTAATCTTTTGATTTCTAAAACACAGGCAGTAAGTATAGAAGATAGTCACGCCTCCATGTGCCACTCACCTTGAAGCCTGACCCTAACCTGAAAAGCTACTTGAATAAGTTACACTGATGAGTGAAGTACCATTTCAGCTGCATCTACTTCACCACTAAGGAGATCCTTCCGCATCTGTTCATTACACTCTCCAGCTAGTAACTAATGTAATGCAAAATTGAATCTATCTTTTGCTTTTTTATTTTCATTTTCCTTTTTATTGAAATTGACAATTGTGAAATAATACCTTTTAAGATGTAAATGATGAATTTTCCAGTTCCCTTCAACCAAGTTTCACTACCAAAAATAAATACTCTCAGTTTACTTAACAGATGATTCTTGAAAAGCCGAAAACAAGCAAAGAATATTCAAGTCAATGATCAGATTGAGCTGAATATAATACCCCACACCCTCCTGCTCTGTAATTTCATTTCCTAAAATTTGTTTAGGATTTTAGGTGGGGAAGGACATGTCTCAGAAGATACTGAAGTAAGCATGAACATTTTGAGAAAGTTCTGGATGTGCCAGTAACATACGTTATGGGTATTTTAAGGTGTGTTTTAGGCAAGCTTTTAGGTTTTTAGTGCATATTAAAAAAGACATTAACCTATGTGAGTAAATTTGCTTTGAGGAACACCACACACTTACATTAATTGAAAATGATTAAAGGAATTACATGATAAAATGTTACTAAGAAGGTAGATAAAATTTCCCTCATAAGTGTTCTAATTGAACAACAGCAGCTCTTAAATCAACCCCAGCAACTTCCCTCTTTTTGTAGTTCACAGTCCTAAGTTGTAAGCCTTTGGTGTTTGCTTTTATAAGCTTTTAGAGTGATTTACTAAAGTTTAATTATTCCTCACTCTGGGAGTTCAGTGTTACCACCAATCCATAGCCGGCTTAAGTGTTCCATGCAGTGTTATATGAGCTGGGAGAGAGGATTATGCATTCTTTCATTGAAGATGAACACAGCACAAATGATTTAATTATTGTGACCATCACTTTATAATGTTACATCACCTGTAGTGTCTGTTTGTTCCCAAATTATAAGCTTTTTTTTGGTCATTTAATTAGCTGATTAATCTTAGTTTGTAAATACGCATGTCATTATTTTGGCACTGAACTATAAAGAAAACATCATTGTCATTTGGCTACATCACAGATTTTATATTGAAGAAGATAAAAACTAACAGGAATCCAGCTGAGAGAGTTTCCCATTTTGAAGAAAAAGAGTGCCAGTTCACCTCCGTAAAACTGTCTGCCCTACAGAGATCAAACAAGGGGTTTTTCTTCCCACAAAATAGACTTTTGGTCCTGGAGTCTTCCAGCAAAATTTGTCTTTATCTAATAGTGCTCCTCATTTTATCAGCCACATTGTGCTGTGTTGAACTAAGTTGCTTTAGTCGTGACTCTGTGTGACCCCATAGACTGTAACCTGCCATGTTCCTCTGTCCATGGGATTCTCCAGGCAAGAATACTGGAGTGGATTGCATGCCCTCCTCCAGGGAATCTTCCTGACCCAGTGATTGAAACCCTGTCTCTTATGTCTCTTGCATTGGCAGATGGGTATTTTTTTTTTTTAACCACTAATGCCATTGAGAAGGCCCACTTTGGAGGTGGCTAGTGTCATAAAGATACCAAGTACAATAAAATTTCTCTAATTATTTTAGTATTAAAGCTCTTGGATAGCATTCAAAATTTTTGAAAATCTGTATCTATCTATTTATTTGTGTAGTGTGTAGTGTTCAGTTCTTGTCATAAAATAGTGTATTATAATAAAATAATCTATAGATTTTCACCGTAAGTAAAAATATGATCATTTCTGAAACTTCATCAAAAATATCTCTCACTTTACTTGTAAGATTTAAAGGTAATTTTTCAAAACTTCTTTTCTTCCTTATCCTCTATTGGAGAATGGATTTTAACTCAACAATGTTAAGATTTTATATCACATTTTATTCCTTCAAGTTATTTTGATCACGTCTATTATCTACTTACGTTACTTCAGCCTAGTAGACCTATTTGAACTCCAAATTGAGAGAGAAAATCCTAGAGAATTGAAATTATTTTAGTAGAGGAAGAAATGAAAGGCAAATTTTAGTCCTAAACATCTCTTTAACTTCATCCCAAAGTACAGTAGGGATCTAGCTGATAGAACTGTAGTGAAGATTCTATGGGGATACACTTCAGAAATCATTTTGTGCCAAGTACATAATGAATGAAGAGAAATTCTTAATTATTCTTGTGCCTGGTATATAATAAAGATTTATACACTATTGCTATGTGGCCGTTGTTGGTAGTATTTTTCTTGTACACAACTTATGGAAATGTATTCTCCATTTCCCTAGGATAGCTTCCTTCCAAGACTCCTCCTTGTTTTTTATACAAATAGATCACCAGATATATTTTTCACTGGACAATAGAACCTTGGAAAGGAATCAATTTACATCCTCAAACTAAAACACTTGCTAGATCAGTCAGCTTCTCAGTATCTCCATTTCCCTTCTGTAAAACAGGAATCCAAGTATGGGATAGGCCAAAAAAGTTCTTTTGGGTTTTTCCATAAGATGTTTTAGGAAAATCCAAATGAACTTTTTGGCCAACCCAATAATTGCCTTCTCACAAGATATTAGGCCAAAATATTGATTGTTGTTTTCACATTTTTTCTATTATGTGAATCCAATAATTATTTTCTGAATAATTTGCCAAGTTATGGACTCAACAATAGAAATAATAAGAAGGAATAAACTCAGTGTTTATCTTCAAATGGGCTACAGGTATGAAAGCCACTTGGGAGTTACAATGTCCTGTTAATGTAAGGTAAAGTAATAATGTAGAAAAAGGAGTATCTTAGTGATTATGACCTCAAATATCTTGAATATGGTGGTTAATTTTAAATTTTAATTTAAAAAATCAGTTAATAATTTATCATACAGAATTACCTGAATTAATTTTCTATGAATACATATTTTTTAAGTGAAAAGAGTATGAGGAATTTTTTTTTTTTTTAGTTTACAAAGTAAACGTAATAGTCAAGAAATCTATTTAATTCCCTAGCATATTTAGGGCATAGTTCTGTGCTACATTATATCATTTGGAATAAATTCAACCATGGAATTACACTGAAGCTTAGACAAAATGACTCAAACTAAAACCATGACTCTTAAAGCTTAATATTTTAACATTAGTATTAAAAAATTATATTTAACAAGTTAATAGAATTTCTATCTCAAAGTCCTGTTATCTGTTTCCACAGATACATGTAGTAGTGCATGGTCTCCCTTGAAATTGTCATATACACTGCATCCTATAAGCAGTAACTTCTTATATGATGAATTCACAACCCTTCTGGTTATATACGTTCTAAATTTACCTAAAGAGAGAAGAGACTGCATGCAGACTTGTTGGTTCTTTAAAGATACTATTTTGGAAAGGATGTTAACAAGATAGGCTATATGAACATTATTTAATAAATCATAATAAGATTTGAGAAACCTGTATGCAGGTCAGGAAGCAACAGTTTGAACTGGACATGGAACAACAGACTGGTCCCAAATAGGAAAAGGAATACATCAAGGCTGTATATTGTCACCTTGCATATTTAACCTATATGCAGAGTACATCATGAGAAACACTGGGCTGGAAGAAGCACAAGCTGGAATCAAGATTGCAGGGAGAAATATCAATAACCTCAGATATGCAGCTGATACCACCCTTATGGCAGAAAGTGAAGAGAAACTAAAAAGCTTCTTGATGAAAGTGAAAGAGGGGAGGTAAAAAGTTGGCTTAAAACTCAACATTCCAAAAACTAAGATCATGGCATCTGGTCCCATCACTTCATGGGAAATAGATGGGAAAACAGTGGAAACAGTGTGTCAGACTTTATCTTTTGGGGCTGCAAAATCACTGCAGATGGTGACTGCAGCCATGAAATTAAGAGACGCTTAGTCCTTGGAAGAAAAGTTATGACCAACCTAGAAAGCATACTGAAAAGCAGAGACATTACATTGCCAACAAAGGTCCATCTAGTCAAGGCTATGGTTTTTCCAGTGGTCATGTATGGATGTGAGAGTTGGACTGTGAAGAAAGCTGAGTGCCAAAGAATTGATGCTTTAGAACTGTGGTGTTGGAGAAGACTCTTGAGAGTTGCTTGGACTGCAACCAGTCCATTCTAAAGGAGATCAGTCCTGAGTGTTGTTTGGAAGGAACGATGCTAAAGCTGAAACTTCAGTACTTTGGCCACCTCATGCAAAGAGTTGACTCATTGGAAAAGACTCTGAGGCTGGGAGGGATTGGGGGCAGGAGGAAAAGGGGATGACAGAGGATGAGATGGATAGATGGCATCACGGACTCGATGGACGTGAGTTTGAGTGAACTCTGGGGGATGGTGATGGACAGGGAAGCCTGGCATGCTGCAATTCATAGAGTGGCAAAGAGTGGAACACAAGTGAGTGACTGAACTGAACTGAACTGAAGAAGATTTCAATTTTAAGTAATAATTTAGTGACTTGGTTTACTTTTAAATTTGGGGGTGAACAATTTTGATGTAGAGCAGCTTATGATTTTAATGTTAGTATTTCTACTGAAATGAAACTTGGGTAGATAAATGACATATCAAGCATTTTAGGCTCCTTAGTGCTGTGAGGAGAAAAATGACGTCTAAAATAAGGCTAGTTATGGGGAATAATGACGCCCTTATATGATTATAATTTCCACACCCATCTTAAATTTGTAGATAATTCTGAACCATTTTCTCTTTTTGCCTTGAACTATTTCATTCTTTAAAGGGCCCAATCTTTTCCTCAGCCTTCAATTTGACAGTCATTACTGGAGCCACTCTTGTCTTCGTACTCCATAGTCATTCATGATTTGTAGACCCAATTGCCTTACTTTTCCTTTGTTCATTTGTTTCTTCAACAGGTATTTTACTATTTAAAATTGGGCTATGTTGTATAGAAAAATACCTTGCAATATGTAATTTCAAAAATATTTAGAGGAAAGCCTATTATCACATCAATGTTGTTGGGTTAGACACCTGGATAGAGTTTCATACCAGAAAAAAGCTCCTTATGAAAGTATAATGTATCTATACAGCACTTATCAGAGAAAATGGAAATATTATTAATTTGCCTTTGTTTCTAAATCATATGATGATCTTTATTCAAATTGCAAAAGAAAGACTCACTGGAATACTTATGCTAAACAGTTGTTTTAAAGCATAACAATAACAGAGAAAGTCTTCAAAATTTAATCATTACAATTCAGTCTAGCAGTCATGCATTTGGATTCTCTTTTGCCATAATTTGAAATTGACCTAAATGATTATGGATATTCCTAAAATTAAAAACATGTGATCCAAAGTGGCTGTTCTACAGAATCTCTGTTAACTCTTTTTAAGTACTCTGTAGGTTCATGAAAATGAAATTCAGTCAGCATTTATTAAAGTTTAGAATTGTTTTTGACATCTGTATTACACTCTTGCCAGTACTTTATTCTCCATAGCAAACTATCCTAATAAGGTGAGCAAGTTATTCAACAAAAGTAAGTTGTGACTTTTAAATTATTGATAAATAATTACTGATAAAATTACTTTCATATGTCTTAGGTATCTTTTACTCTCATCTGAGTAATGTGGGATATATGTTTTGCTGTACTAATATAGCAAATAGTATATTAGTTTATTAGTATATTAGCCATGAAATTAAAAGATGCTTTCTCCTTAGAAGAAAAGTTATTATTAACTTAGACAGCAGAGACATTATGACTAACTTAAAAAGCAGAGACATTACTCTGCCAACAAAAGTCCATCTAGTCAAAGCTATGGTTTTACCAGTAGTCATGTATGGATGTGAGAGTGGGGCTATAAAGAAAGCTGAGCACCACAGAATTTATGCTTTTGAACTATGGTGTTGGAGAAAACTCTTGAAAGTCCCTTCTACTGCAAGGAGATTAAACCAGTCAGTCCTCAAGAAAGTCAATCCCGAATATTCGTTGGAAGGACTAATGCTGAAGGATTGAAGGCAAGAGGAGAAGGGGACAACAGAGGATGAGATGGTTGGATGATATCACTGACTTGATGGACATGAGTTTGAGCAAGGTCTGGGAGTTGGTGATGGACAGGGAAGCCTGGCATGCTGCAGTCTATGGGGTCACAGAGAGTCAGACACAACTGAGCAACTGAACTGAAACTAATATAGTAAATATTAGTATAGTAAGAGCATCATAAGTTAGAATATAAGACAGCATTTTCAGAAATTTAAAATGCTCAGTAACTTCCCATGTGGCACTAGTGGTAAAGGACAAGTCTGCCAATGCTGGAGACATAAGACATGCTGGTTTGATTCCTGGGTCAGGAAGATCCCCTAGTGGAGGGCATAGCAAGCCACTGCAGTATTCTTGCCTGGAGAATCCCAAGGACAGAGGAGCCTGGCATGCTACAGACCAGAGAGGGCGAAGAGATACACTGAAGCAACTTAGCATGCACGTATGACCATGAACCTGTTCCCAATTAGTTTTATTAAACATTAATTTTACAAATCATTGTGCAGTCATGCTCCATGGCCAACACTGGTTTGTTCCGTGTTGCTGTTTATGACACCTTTACAGTGTGAGCTTTCAAGTTAACAAAGATTATTCCAAGGCAATTTATATACTGAAGTTCCCTTCCACAGCATGTGGTTTTTTGAAGTTAGAAAGAATCATCACTATTTCTACACAAATTCCCATGTACAAATTCTTGGCTCTGCTATTATCAGTAGTTGTTTCGAGACATAAACCAAGAAGGTAAAGTTGTAGTGCTGGCCAAGCCAGCTTTTCCAATGCTTCTTTAAATCGTATAGAAATGACTTCAAAGTATATCACAGACATTTTTTTCCATCATAGGAATATTTTTTAAAAGTGTCAGTGACATCTTGCTTTCCCTAAACGTTATACCAGCAAAGCAAAATATGATTTTGAGTTTCTAGATATAGTTCTAGAATTTATGTGGTGTGTGTGTATGCATGTGTGTGTGTGTGTGTGTGTGTGTGTGTGTATAAAATATCTATATATGTGCTAGTAGTAGGGCTTCCTTGGTGGCTTAGCAGTAAAAAATCCGCCTGCAATGCAGAAGACACGGGAGACACGGTTTGATCAATCCCTGGGTTGGAAAGATCCAACCCAAGATGCTGGAGGAGGGCATGGCAACTCACTCCTATATTCTTGCCTGGAGAATTCTGTGGAAAAAGGAGCCTTGCTGGCTACAGTCCATAGATTCGTGAAGAGTCAGACATGACTGAAGTGACTTAGCAGGTGTGCAGGTACTAGTAGTAGGCATTATACAGTCCTTTGACAAATTTGAAGAACAGTAATTCAGAAAAGTACATCATAAGTCTGAAACAAGTGGATAGAACAAGGCATTATGCCATTATTATAAGAATTTAAATGTTTCACAATTATTAATTTGGTAAAGATAGCATTAATTTCATTGGATTATCTAAAAAAATTCTTATAGGAGGATCTAATTCACAGATTAATAAAATATTGGAAATAAGACCAAAGACAGATATGGTCTAATCTACTTTTCACATTTTACAGATGAGCAAAACAGGACCAAATCACATAATGTATCATCAAGTAATGTATCACACACAGAGGACATTTGACCTTGTCTTTGAAGCTGGTTCTTTGCTTTTACTGGTCTATAGCCACCTCTTAAAATTTCTGCAATGCTGACATTAAAGAGCTTCTGACTCCCAGGTCAGTGCTCTTTAAATGATGCATTGACCATACATAAACCAATGTATGGTTTAAACAGATAAATATGGGGAACATGGTAAGGAAAAATAGTAGACAACTTTGGGAACATCATAAAAGATGAAAATAGGAAAGTGTCAGATGAGTCTGTAGTATTTATATAAAGAAAAAATAGACTAGAATGAAAAAATGTGTACCAGAATGTTGAAAAGGAGAAAGAGCTATCATAATTGTGAAGGACTGAGTTATAGAGCTTAAGTTCTATTTCATGGACAATGAGAATCCAAAGCTTTTCAAGTGGGAGAGTGAGGTGGAAAATGTAATTTGCAAATGATAGTTTGAAAATAATGTTCAAGAAGTTGGAGAAATAAAAAGGTTTGGAGTATAATTAGCACAGACTACTGTGTAATCTAAGCATGAGGGAATAAAATCTCTACTAAAATATGTTAAAGAGAAATCAGCCCTGAACAATGTAATGGCTGTGTTAAGGCTGTATGGGAGTAAAGTATCACCAATGCTTCTGAGCTTTAATTCATGAATTCTTAAAGGAACTAAACTACAGTTTAAGAATATGAAATCAGGAAAGGGAATTGTGGTTTTATTGGAGTGATAGCAAAGGCAGAGGAGATCAGTTTAGTTCTAGAAATAGTAATCTTGAGAAAATGGAGGTCAAATCCTAGGTTAAAGGGGCTTCCCTGTTGACTCAGATGGTAGAGAATCATCCTGCAATGAGGGAGATCTGGGTTCAGTCCCTGGGTTGGAAAGATTACCTGGAGAAAGGAATTGTAATCCATTTCAGTATTCTTGCCTGGGAAACCCCATGGACAGAGGAGTCTAGTTGGCTACAGTCCATGGGGTCCCAAAGGGTTGGACAGGACTGAGCGCTACCAATGCTAAGTCAATACAAGTGCGTGCATGCGTGCCATGTTGCTTCAGCCACATCTGACTTTTTCCGACCCTGTGAACAGATGTATTAATAGCACAATTAACTCCCGGAAATTTTAAAGATAAAAGTTGCCCTTTACTCCTAAATTTGTTTGTCGAGAGTTCCAAACTTAGATACCTTTTGATTCCCTTAGACATATGTGATTAATTTTATACATCAGTTTGTTTGCTGAGTAAGAAATGTCTGTATTTCCTCATATTAGCCAAAGCAGAGTCATTTTACAGAATCTGATGGGTAGCATCTTTTATTTAGTCTTTTCCAGGATATCAGTTCTCTTTATTTTCTACATTAAATGTGTTTCTTTCTCTTTTACTGAACAATATGTTTATTCCTATATCTGTATCTTTTTAAAATATTCAACCTTTTCTGTAATTTCTCTTATGATTTTGTTATACTCAGATTATGCCTTCAGTACAGGAAATCCCTTATGCCATTCACTATTTGAGTAAATTTGTTTGTGTTCTGCTTCCTTTCCAAAAAGTAAAAGAAAAAAAAGAGCAAGAGAGAGAAATACATCTTAATGTATCCCAGGTTCCTAGGCACATGAAAGGTCTGGCTTAAGTCCTTCAGAGATTATTTCCTGAAAATCTCACTAACAGTTAAAACTTTAAAAAACAAGTTCATGATGCAACAATAGCCAAATATTAGTACAATATACAATTTATAATATCTTTCACATATATTTCCTCATTTGTAATTCACAACAGATTGAAGTAGATTGGCTAGAAGGAATCTAGGTTCCAGGAAAACTATTTAGCAAATTACTCATGACCATAACACATTGGAAAAGCTCAAGGCACAAACTTGCAACTAGTAGATGAATACATTCTAGAGGCCTAATACAGAGCAGAGTGACTATAGACTATAGACAACATACTGTACTATAAACGTCAAAGTTTCTAAAAGAACAATCCTTAATTGTTCCTATCACATACAAAAAATAATTATGTGACATAATAGAGATATTAACCAAAGCTATAATAGTAGTCATATTGCAATATATAAATGTATCAAATCAAAACATTGCACACCTTAAACTTAATATCAATTACTTTTCATTAAAAAAATTTCAAAACTTTGTTTTCTGAAGCTGTTTGCTGGGTATTAATGAACAGTACCTATGTAACACTTTATAATTTGTAGTTTGGAATAATTTGAAGTACTTTATCTTCCCAAAGCTTAGGATGCTTATTTTATATCAACATATATTGGAATAGAAATAAAAATTCCTATTTCAAATGTTTCTTTGTTGGGGGCTGGTGAGAATAGAGTGCCTTAAAATTATTTCAAATAGTATTCATATATTCATAGCTTCTAAATCTGAAATGTAAATCCTAGATTTGCTCCCAAAATTTAGGATTCAAGAACCATGATATAAAAGTACTCACTGTTGTTAGCACTGGGATCTGATTCCTGTGACAGTAATTCGACAATCCCACTTATTCACTAAAACAATATTTCAGTCAGTGACAAGAGAAGTATTTTTTTGTCATTAAATTTTTATTTTTACAGAATACACTTCAGGAAAATTTAATCAGTAATTTTGGAGTCTTTATGCAATTTTCAAAGATTTAACAATTACTATTCCCTTTCTCCAAAAGGTATCTTAAGTTTTGTGATAGATGTTCAGTAGAAGAAATATAAGGAATAACAAGTAATTTAGTCCCTTGTCGAGGGCATCAAAACATTTCATTCCTTGCCAAAATGATGCAGAATACATTTGCATGAATAAATGCTAAATACTCTGCCATGAAATGACTTTGATTTGGCCCACGCTGTCACTTTTTTCCCATGAAACTTAGATTGAAAGTGAAGCTCATCAGTTGTATCAGACTCTTTGCAACCCCATGAACTATACAGTTCATGGAATTCTCCTGGCAAGAATGCTGCAGTGGGTAGTCTTTCTGTTCTCCAAAGGATCTTCCCAACCCAGGGATTGAACTAGCCAACCAAATCCCCATTTCCTGAATTACTGCTCTGTCTGGTATGTGGTTTCTTTATTAACTGTATGAATTTTTACACAGAGTCACTTAAATTACTTTGGTTCATATCTTAATTTGTTTTATTTTAAATTTACATGATAAAAACACAGTTGATGGTAACTGAAATAAATTTAATTCTTGTTTTTTAAAATTTTTTCTATATATTTGGATATAAAATAATAGTATTGTTATTCAAAAATAAGAAACAAGGCTCGAGATCATGTCCTTCTTAAACAGGTAAAAGAAAAAAACTATGCTTTATCTTAAGTATTGTATATTAATCTCTTTTCTGTCAGATGGCTTAAAAAATGCACAGAGATAGAAATTTAATATATGTAGGATATAGAAAAAGCTATTATCTTTCAAAGGTAAAGATATTTCTAGTAATAAAATGATTAATTTGTATGTGGAAATCATCAAAATACAAATCAATGCTTGAACTTTGGTCACAAATTTATACATATACTATTTCAACAGAAAATTGGATTAAAGATTTACTGAGCATGGCCCCACCCATCAGAACAAGTTCCCCTCTCAGTCAGTCTGTCCCATCAGGAAGCTTCTTAACCTTATCCATCAGAGGGCAGACAGAATGAAAACCACAATCACAGAAAACTAACCAAACTGATTA
Source organism: Madoqua kirkii (assembly GCA_006408675.1). Taxonomy (NCBI): domain Eukaryota; kingdom Metazoa; phylum Chordata; class Mammalia; order Artiodactyla; family Bovidae; genus Madoqua; species Madoqua kirkii. The sequence goes on along the minus strand of SJYC01064195.1, from coordinate 12,976 downwards.
CATGGACCACAGCCTAGTTTAACTCAATGAAACTATGAGCCATGCCATGTAGGATCACTCAAGATTGACAGGTCATGGTGGAAAGTTCTGACAAAACATGATCCATTGGAGAAGGGAATGGCAAACCACTTCAGTATTCTTGCCTTGAAAGCCCATGAACAGCATGAAATAGCAAAAAGATAAGACACTGAAAGATGAACTCCCCAGGTTGGTAGGTGCCCAGTATGCTACTGGAGATCAGTCTAGAAATAACTCCAGAAAGAATAAAGAGACGGAGCCAAAGCAAGAACAAGACCCAGCTGTGGATGTGACTGGTGATGGAAGTAAAGTCTGATCCTGTAAAGAGCAATTTTTCATATAAACCAGGAAATTTAGGTCCATGAATCAAGCAAATAGGAAGTGGTCAAACAGGAGATGGCAAGAGTGAACGTCAGTATTTTAGGAATCAGTGAACTAAAATGGACTGGAATGGGTGAGTTAACTCAGGTGACCATTATATCTTCCACTGTGGGCAAGAATCCCTTAGAAGAACTGGTAAGCCATCATAGTCAACAAAAGCGTCTGAAATGCAGTTCAGTTCAGTTCAGTCCCTCAGTCGTTTCCAACTCTTTGCAACCCCATGAATTGCAGCATGCCAGGCCTCCCTGTCCATCACCAACTCCCGGAGTTCACTCAGACTCATGACCATCGAGTCAGTGATGCCATCCAGCCATCTCATGCTCGGTCATGCCCTTCTCCTCCTGCCCCCAATCCCTCCCAGCATCAGAGTCTTTTCCAATGAGTCAGCTCTTTGCATGAGGTGGCCAAAGTACTGGAGTTTCAGCTTCAGCATCATTCTCTCCAAAGAAATCCCAGGGCTGATCTCCTTCAGAATGGACTGGTTGGATCTTCTCTCAGTCCAAAGACTCTCAAGAGTCTTATCCAACATCACAGTTCAAAAGCATCAATTCTTCAACGCTCAGCTTTCTTCACAGTCCAGCTCTCACATCCATACATGACCATTGGAAAAACCAGTACTTGGATGCAATTTCAAAAATGACAGAATGGTCTCTGTTCATTTCTAAGGCAAATCATTCAATATCATAGTAATCCAAGTATATGCCCCAAGCAGTAATGCTGAAGAAGTTGAAGTTGAATGGTTCTATGAACACCTACAAGACCATTTACAACTAACACCCAAAAAAGATATCCTTTTCATTATAGAGGACTAGAATACAAAAAGTAGCAAGTTAAAAGATACCTTGAGTAACAGGCAAATTTGGCCTTGGAGTACAGAATGAGACAGGGCAAAGGCTAATAGAGTTTTGCCAAGAGAATGCACTGGTCATAGCAAACACCTTATTCCAACAACACAAAAGAAGTCTCTACATATGGATATCACCAGATAGCCAACACCAAAATCAGGTTGATTATATTCTTTGCAGTCAAAGATGGAGAAGCTGTATACAATCAGCAAAAACAAGACTGGGAGCTGACTGTGGCTCAGATCATGAACTCTTTATTGCCGAATTCTGACTTAAATTGAAGAAAGTATGGAAAACCACTAGACCATTCAGGTATGACCCAAATCAAATCCTTATGATTATACAGTGGAAGTGACCAATAGTATCAAAGGATTAGATATGATAGACAGAGTGCCTGAAGAACTATGGATGGAGTTTCATGACATTGCACAGGAGGCAGGGATCAAGACCATCCTCAAGAAAAAGTAATGCAAAAAAGGCAAAATGGTTGTTTGAGGAGGCCTTACAAATAGCTGAGAAAAGAAGAGAAGCTAAAGGCAAAGGAGAAAATGAAAGATAGACCCATTTGAATGCAGAGTGCCAAAAAATAGCAAGGAGAAATAAGAAAACATTCCTTAGTGATCAATGCAAAGAAATAGAGGAAAATCACAGAATGGGAAATGTTAGAGTTCTCTTCAAGAACATTAGAGATACCAAGGGAATAGTTCATGCAAAGATGGGCACAACAAAGGACAGAAATTGTATGGACCTAACAGAAGCAGAAGATATTAAGAAGAGGTGGCAAGAATACACAGAAGAACTAAACAAAAAAAATCTTCATAATCCAGACAACCATGATGATGTGATCACTCACCTAGAGCCAGACATCCTGGAATGCAGAGTCAAGAGAACGTTAGGCACCATCAGTGCAAACAAAGCTAGTGGAGGTGATAGAATCCCAGTTGAGCTATTTCAAATCTTAAAAGATGATGCTGTGAAAGTGCTGCACCCAATATGTCAGCAAATTTGGAAAACTTAGCAGTGGCTGCAGGACTGGAAATGGTCAGTTTTCATTCCAATCTCAGTTTTCATTCCAATCCCAAAGAAAAGCAATGCCAAAGAATGTTTAAACTACTGCACAGTTGTACTCATCTCACCTGCTAGTAACGTCATGCTCAAAATTCTCCAAGCCAGGCTTCAGCAGTACATGAACCATGAACTTCCAAAAGTTCAAGCTGGATTTAGAAAAGGTAGAGGAATCAAAGATCAAATTGTCAGCATCTGTTAGATTATCAAAAAGCAAAGGAGTTTCAGAGAAACATCAACTTCTGCTTCATTGACTATGGCAAAGCCTTTGACTGTGTGGATCACAACAAACTGTGGAAAATTCTGAAAGAGATAGGAATACCAGACCACCTGACCTGCCTCTTGAGAAATCTATATTTCAGTCAAGAAACAACAGTTAGAACTGGACATGGTACAACAGACTGGTTCCAAACTGGGAAAGGAGTACATCAAGACTGTATATTGTCATCCTGCTTATTTAACTTATATGCAGAGTACCTCATGCGAAATGCCAGGCTGGGTGAAGCACAAGGTGGAATCAAGGTTGCTGGGAGAAATATCAATAACCTCAGATATTCAGATGACACCACCCTTATGGCAGAAAGTGAAGAAGAAGTGAAGAGACTCTTGATGAAAGAGGAGAGTGAAAAAGTTGGCTTAAAGCTCAACATTAAGAAAACGAAGATCATAGCATCTGGTCCCATCACTTCATGGGAAATAGATGGGGAAACAATGGAAACAGCAACAGATTTTACTTTTTGGGGCTCCAAAATCACTGCAGTTGGTGACTTCAGCCCTGAAGTTAAAAGACACTTGTTCCTTGGAAGAAAAGGTTTGACCAACCTAGACGACATATTCAAAAGCAGAGAGATTACTTTGGCAACAAAGGTCTGTCTTGTGAAAACCATGGTTTTTCTAATAGTATGGTATGGATTTGCGAGTTTGACTATAAAGAAATCTGATAATTGAAGAACTGATGCTTTTGGACTGTGGTGTTGGAGAAGACTCTTGGATCTCTTGGACTGCAAGGAGATCCAACCAGTCTATCCTAAATGAAATCAGTCCTGGATATTCACTGGAAGGACTGATGCTGAAACTGAAACTCTAATACTTTGGCCACCTGATACAAAGAATTGATTCATTGGAAAAGACTCTGATTCTAGGGAAGATTGAAGGTGGGAGGAGAAGGGGACAACAGAGGATGAGATGGTTGGATGGCATCACTGACTTGATGGACATGAGTTTGAGCAAGCTCCACGAGTTTCTGATGGACAGGGAAACTGGCGTGCTGCAGTCCATGGTGTCACAAAGAGTCAGACATGACTGAGTGACTGAACTGAACTGAACTACTTCATGAATGTGTAATCCTGGAATGATTTTCATATCTGTAAATGTTATTTTCAGTTATAATAAAGAACAACAACATTTTAAACTGGAATTATAAAATAGATTTGGTGATTTTGGAATTTATCAAAACTAATAAATACAAATCCCTAAACAACATAATGTCTACTTGAATGTTATTATATCTCTATATGCCTATTTTTTCTGCTAGAACTCTGAAATTATTATTCTGATCTTACAAAAAATTTAGTATCAAAGAATTGATACAATTCAAATATAAAATTTATAGTTACAAGTTAAGATAAAGTTGGTTTGATCAAGATCCTGAAAGCATTATTGCTACCAATTAGTAAGTTAGTTACTGTAATCATATGACAGTGAGTAAATGAAAGCATTAAATGAAACATTCAGAAAATGAAGATCATGGCATCTGGCTCCATCACTTCATGGCAAATAGATGGGGAAACAATGGAAACAGTGACAGACTTTACTTTTTTGGGCTCCAAAATCACTGCAGTTGGTGACTGCAGCCTTGAAGTTAAAAGACACTTGTTCCTTGGAAGAAAAGGTTTGACCAACCTAGACGGCATATTAAAAAGCAGAGAGATTACTTTGGCAACAAAAGTCTGTCTTGTGACAGACTTAAATCAGTGACTCAGTGGACATGAGTTTGAGCAAAGTCCAGGAAGCAGTGAAGGACCGGGAAGCCTGGTGTACTGCAGCCCATGGGATCGCAAAGAATCGGACACGACTGAGTAACTGAACAACAAAACCACAGAACACCTGTGCGAGGGATTCCTCTGTCTGGGTTATCTATCTAGATCAGCATTTGTCATTGAAGTTTAATGCAGCCCACAAATACGAAATAACGTGTTATTTTAAATTTTCTAATAGCTACATTAAGAAAAACTATAAAGTAATGAGTAAAGTTCAGTTCAGTTCTGTCGCGTCCAACTCTTTGCAACCCGGTGAATCGCAGCCCGCCAGGCCTCCCTGTCCATCACCAACTCCCGGAGTTCACTCAGATTCACGTCCATCGAGTCCGTGATGCCATCCAGCCATCTCATCCTCGGTTGTCCCCTTCTCCTCCTGCCCCCAATCCCTCCCAGCATCAGAGTCTCTTCCAATGAGTCAACTTTTCTCATGAGGTGGCCAAAGTACTGGAGTTTCAGCTTTAGCATCATTCCTTCCAAAGAAATCCCAGGGCTAATCTCCTTCACAATGGACTGGTTGGATCTCCTTGCAGTCCAAGGGACTCTCAAGAGTCTTCTCCAACACTCAACTTTCTTCACAGTCCAACTCTTACATCCATACATGACCGCTGGAAAACCATAGCCTTAACTAAACAGATCTTAGTCGCCAAAGTCATGTCTCTGCTTTAGAATATACTGTCTAGGTTGGTCATAAATTTTCTTCCAAGGAGTAAGTGTCTTTTAATTTTATGGCTGCAGTCACCATCTGCAGTGATTTTGGAGCCCCCCAAAATAAAGTCTGACACTGTTTCCACTGTTTCCCCATCTATTTCCCATGAAGTGACGGGACCAGAAGCCATGATCTTCTTTTTCTGAATGTTGAGCTTTAAGCCAACCTTTCGCTCTCCTCTTTCACTTTCATCAAGAGGCTTTATAACTCCTCTTCACTTTCTGCCATAAGGGTGGTGTCATCTGCATATCTGAAGTTATTAGTATTTCTCCTGGCAATCTTTATTCCACCTTGTATTTCTCCCAGTCCAGAGTTTCTCATGATGCACTCTGCATATAAGTTAAATAAGCAGGGTGGCAATATACAGCCTTGACATACTCATACTGCTTTTCCTATTTGGAACCAGTCTGTTGTTCCATGTCCAGTTCTAACTGTTGCTTCCTGACCTGCATACAGATTTCTCAAGAGGCAGCTTACGTGGTCTGGTATTCCCATCTCTTTCAGAATTTTCCACAGTTTATTGTGGGTAAGGTTAGATAAGATATTTTCTTTTTTCTAGTGTATATAATCAAACCAACACTAATCAATATAGATTAATAATCAGATATCTTACTTTATATTTTCTTACTAAGTATTCCTAACACAGTATATATTTCACAATTATAGCCCAGATTAGTCTACCTAATCTTAATTTAAAAGCCATATGCTGTTAATGACTACCATAATGGACACTGCATATTTAAACACCTCTCCCAACCAGGCAGCTATATCACTCCTGTATCATGATGGATTCATGGACTGTATTTCTTGTTCACTAGGACAATGGGCCACTATCCCTGGTGTCTTGAATTATTTAGTACCTACCTAATGCTTTGATAGAAGTTACACCCTGCCTGCTCCATCATATTTGGGACACTGAGCCTGACTCCCTCACTTTTTCTCTTCCTTTACCCAAATCTCTGTCTCCATTAACACAGAAATCTTCTCATTTCCTTCCTGGCATCATAGGGGATCTTTCCATCACATTCTGAATTCTCTCCTCCAGTGTGGTCTGATGGACTTTCAGGGTCACAAGTTCTGGATTTTTACTGGCTTACATGCCTTTAAGGAATTGAGGAAATACATTTCTCTCTCAAAAACTCCTGATTATTAAGATAATGGGGATTCAAAAAACCATTATGATAATCCTCCTTTTTCTTTGCATTCTAATTTAACAATCTCAGTCTTCTCTGAGGTAAATAGAGGCATCTGGACAGTGGTGTGCTGATAGTTAACAACTTGGGCTTTTTTTTTTTTTTTTTGGGCAGGGGGGATTGTGTTGATTTGTAGCAATTACCTATTTCTGTTGCTTCAAAACCATGCTCCCTTGCTGAGTTGACATGAGATGATTATTAAGCCAGAGATGAAAAGGGATGAGAAATTTCATAAATATTTGTACCATACAGATATAGTTATAGTCAATACACTTCAGAACATAAATATTAGTAAAATGTAGTAAACTAATTAAGAAGGAGAAGTTTTGAGTACTCATTACCTTGTTTTTAATATAATTTATTTAGATACAGATTTATAGAATTTAATTTTTAACAATCAACAGTTTACAATCTTTCTGAAAATTTATCCATCGTCTCCTGCAAGCCAGTACAAATCAGTTCTGGCACACCACTTGCTTTGAATCACTAGAGGAAAGAGATGTTTAAAGAAATGTAAATGCTGCAATGAATATGGAAAAACAAATATCTCCTACAAATACTGATTATAATTCTTTGAACTATATACTCAGAAGTGGAACTGCTGGATAATATGGTAAGTCTGTTTTTAATTTTTAGGGTAAACTCCATTACTATTTTCCATAGAGATTGTACCATTTTACATTCCCACAGTGTACAAAGATTCTAATTTCTCCATATCTTCACCAACACTTACCATCTTCTGTTTTGTTGATGACAACCATCCTACGTATATGAGGCAATGTCTTTTTTTCTTTTCTTTTTCTTTTTTTTTTCTTTTGAGGCAATATCTTATTGTAGTACGGAGAAGGCAATAACACCCCACTCCAGTACTCTTGCCTAGAAAATCCCATGGATGGAGGAGCCTTGTAGGCTGTAGCCCATGCGGTCGCAAAGAGTTGGACACAACTGAGTGACTTCACTTTCACTTTTCACTTTCATGCATTGGAGAAGGAAATGGCAACCCACTCCAGTGTTCTTGCCTGGGGAATCCCAGGGACAGCGGAGCTTGGTGTCTATGGGATCCCACAGAGTCAGACACAACTGAAGTGGACTTAGCAGCAGCAGCAGTCTCACTTGTTAATGTTTGTATTTATGTCTATGCTTTTAGTGTCTTATCTAACAAATCATTGCCAAGAGTGATGTCAAGAAGATTTCTGCATATGTTTTCTTCTAGAAATTTTATAGTTTCATGTCCCATGTTTAAGACTTCAGTTCATTTTGAGTTGATTTTTCCTCCGTTGTATGTTCTTGGCACTCTTGTCAAGAATCAGTTGACCATATATGCACAGGTTAATTTCTGGATTTTCTATCCTATTTCACTGGTCTATTTATCTGTCTTGTGCTGGTACCATACTATTTAATTACTGTAGCTCTAACTTATTTCAAAATCAGTGTGATGCCTCCAGCTTTATTCTTATTTCTCATGATCAGTTTGGCTATTCTGGGTCACTTGCGATTCCGTATGAATTTGAGGATTGTTTTTCATATTCATGTAAAAACTGACACTAAAATTTTGATTGCTTTGGGTGGTATGGACATTTAACAATATTAAGTCTCCAATCCATGAACATGGAATGACTTTACATTTGTCTGTGTTGCTTTTCATTTCTTTCATCAACAGTTTGTAGTTTTCACTATACAAAAAAAAAATAATAACATGTTGAACAGAATTGGTGAAAGGGACATTCTTTGTCTTGTTCTTGATCTTCAGAGAAGAGTTTTCAATTTTTCATTGTTGAGTGTATTGTTTCCTGTGGACTTGTCCTTGCAGTTTTTGTTGCTCAGTTGCTAAGTCATGTCTGACTCTTTGTGGGTTCATTTCTTCTATACCTAGTTTGTTGAGCATTTTAAAGTGTTTTTGTTATAAAAATGTATTGACTATTATAAACAGTGCTGCGATGAACATTGGGGTACAAGTGTCTCTTTCAATTCTGATTTCCTTTGTGTGTATGCCTATCAGTGGGATTGCTGGATCATAAGGCAGTTCTATTTCCAGTTTTTTAAGGAATCTCCACACTGTTCTCTGTAGTGGCTGTACTAGTTTGCATTCCCACCAACAGTGTAAGAGGGTTCCCTTTTCTCCACATCTTCTCCAGCATTTATAGCTTGTAGACTTTTGGATTGCAGACATTCTGACTGGCAGATGGATGGATAAGAAGGCTGTGGTACATATTCACAATGGAGTATTACTCAGCCATTAAAAAGAATACATTTGAATCAGTTCTAATGAGGTGGATGAAACTGGAGCCTATTATACAGAGTGAAGCAAGCCAGAAAGAAAAACACCAATACAGTATACTAACACATATATATGGAATTTAGAAAGATGGTAATGATAACCCTGTATGTGAGATAGCAAAAGAGACATAGATGTATACAACAGTCTTTTGGACTCTGTGAGAGAGGGAGAGGGTGAGATGATTTGGGAGAATGGCATTGAAACATGTATAATGTCATATATGAAATGAATTGCCAGTCCAGGTTTGATGCATGATATTGGATGCTTTAGGCTGGTGCACTGAGATGACCCAGAGGGATGGTATGGGGAGGGAAGAGGGAGGAGGTTTCAGGATGGGGAACATGTGTATACCTGTGGCAGATTCATGTGGATGTATGGCAAAACCAAACAATATTGTAAAATAATTAGCCTCCAATTAAAATAAATTTATATATTTTAAAAAATGTATTGAATTTTTTCAAACATTTTTTCTGCATGTATTGAGGTGATTATGAGATCTTTACCCTTCATTATGTTTCTTTAATGTACCACACTTACGGATTTGTGTATGTTGAACCATCCTTGCATTCCAGGGATAAATCTCACTTGGTCATGCTTTAGACCATAACTGTAACTTGGCACTAAGTTATAAGACAGTTTGTTAAAATACTACTCAGAGTTAAAATTTACTCTCATTCTAGTGTAGATAAAGTCTACAGAAATGTGAAAGAAACTCATATCTTCTGGAAGCAACACTGTGTCAAAACATCTTTGGGGCTCATCAGTTCATGATTTCAAGTTAGGTCTTGCAATGTATTATTTAACTATTTAACAGAGCTGAGCCTCAGGTTCTTCTCTGTAAAATGGATATAAACAATTCCTGAATGGTGGCTGTAAGTATACAATAAATTAAATGATGAAACATTTGAGTGCTATTCTCATGAAGTTAATCAAAATCCCTATTTTTCTTTTGAGCAGAAAGCACTAACATATTGAAACATTTGTACAGAACTCACAGGCAATAAATTTATGAAATAATGAACAATATGGTATTTGCTCCATAGAGTATAATTGTGCATGTCAAAAAATATTTTAGCTTTGTGAAAAAATTATTCTTTTAATGAACTTTTGAATTTAGTTTGCTAGTATTTTATTGAGTATTTTTGTTTCTATGCTCATCAGGAATATTAGTCTATAATTTTTTTCCTTCTATTTTCTTTGTCTGGCTTTGAATTCAGTGTAATGTTGTTCTCATAAAATGAATTAAAAGCATTCCTTCTTCATTTTTTTTACAGGAATTTGAAAATTAGCATTAATTATTTTAATTTTTGGTAGAATTTAGTAGTGAAACCATTTGGTCCTGGGCTTTTTTGTTGGAAAGTTTTTGATTACTGATTTAATATTCTTACTAGTAAATAGTCTCAGAGAAGGCAATGGCAACCCACTCCAGTACTCTTGCCTGGAAAATCTCATGGATGGAGGAGCCTGGTGGGCTGCAGTCCCTGAGGTCGCCAAGAGGCGGGCAGGACTGAGAGACTTCACTTTCACTTTTCACTTTCATGCCTTGGAGAAGGAAATGGCAACTCACTCCAGTACTCTTGCCTGGAGAATCCCAGGGACAGAGGAGCCTGGAGGACTGCCATCTATGGGGTCGCACAGAATCGGACACAACTGAAGCAACTGAGCAGCAGCAGCAATAAATAGTCTCAGGTTTTTAATTTCTTCATTATTCAGTCTTGGTAGATTGTATGTATCTAGGGATTTTTCCATTTCTTCTAGTTTGTTAAGCTTTTTAGGGCATAAAGAATTGGAAATAACCCAATCATCCATTGACAGAAGAATGGATTTTAAAAATGTGGCATATACATTTGTGTGTGTTAGTTGCTCAGTCATGTCTAACTCTTTATGACCCCATGGACTGTAGCTTGCCAAGATCATCTATCCATGGAATTCTCCAGGCGAGAATACTACAGTGGGTTGCCATGCCCTCCTTCAGGGGATCTCCCTGACCCAGGGATGGAACCAGCATCTCTTTTGTCTCCTACATTGTAGGCAGATTCTTTACCATCTGAGCAGCCAGGAAAGTCCAACATATACAGATAATAGAATGTTATTCAGTCTTTAAAAACAAGATCATGACCAATGCGAAAATGTAGGTAAACATGGGAAATATTCATGCTAAGTGAAATAAACAATTACAGAAAGACAAATGGTACAAATACTCTTTATATGAATATCTAAAATAGATTCATAGAAGCAGAAAATATAGTAGTGGTTGCTATGAGACAGGTTTGGTGGAGGGTACAGGTATTAGTGAGAGAGTTAATTCTTAGGTAAGTTGATAAGGAGTTCAGGGCCCTCGAGGAGGAGAAAAGGGCCAGTGGCTCACAAGCAGAAGAAAAGGACAATTTTTTTTTCTACATTCCTTCATGTTAGTACATAATATATTTTTTCCTTAAGCTCTGAGTTATTTTTATGACAGCAATCTATTTTGCCCAAGACTAACTTTCTTTAAGCCCTAATGATTAACAACAAAATAACTCATCTTGCTCAAGGGTATGTTTGTTTCATTAAGCTCTTATTAATGGTTATATTCATGGCAAATAGATGGGGAAACAGTGGTACAGTGCCTCACTTTATTTTTGGAGGCTCCTAATCACTGCAGATGGTGATTGCTGCCATGAAATTAAAAGATACTTACTCTTTGGAAGGAAAGTTATGATCAACCTAGACAGCATATTAAAAAGCAGAGACATAACTTTGTCAACACAGGTCCGTCTAGTTATGGTTTTTCCAGCCGTCATGTATGGATGTGAGAGTTGGACTATAAAGAAAGCTGGGTGCCAAAAAAATCGATGCTTTTGAACTGCAGTGTTGGAAAAGACTCTTGAGAGTCCCTTGGACTGCAAGGAGATCCAACCAGTCCATCCTAAAGGAGATCAGTCCTGGGTGTTCATTGGAAGGACTGATGTTGAAGCTGAAACTCCAATTCTTTGGCCATCTGATGCGAAGAGCTGACTCATTTGAAAATATCCTAATGCTGGGAAAGATTGAGGGCAGGAAGAGAAGGGGATGACAGAAGATGAGATGGTTGGATGGCATCACCGACTCAATGAACATGGGTTTGGGTGAACTCTGGGAGTTGGTGATGGACAGGGAGGCTGTAGAGGTTCATGGGGGTCACAAAGAGTCTGACAGGACTGAGCCACTGAACTGAACTGAATGGTTATATAAAACAATGTATCTTGCTTGGGACATCTTTCTTCTTCTTAACAGGAACCTTCTGACTAATCTTGTTACATATGTTGTGGAAGTGGGTCTGGTTAGACCTTTCTATTGTTAGTAACTAATTGGAAAAATTATAAAGCTTTGATAAGACTAGGAGCGGTGGCTGCATGGTGCAGGAGCAGCAGCTGTATGGCGAAGGAGCAGCCAAGAAGAGACTCCTCATCTCCAAGGTCAGGAGTGGCGGCTGTGAGGAGAAAGCCCATGTCCAGTGTAAGGAGCTGTGGCTGCACTTTGATGGAGCAGCCATGAAGAGATACCCCACGTCTAAGGTAAGAGAAACCCGAGGAAGATGGTAGGTGCTAAGAGAAGGCATCAGAGGGCAGACAGACTGAAACCACAATCACAGAAAACTAGCCAGTCTGATCACATGGACCACAGTCTTGTCTAATGGAATAAAACTGAGCCATGCCATGTGGGGCCACTCAAGACGGACAGGTCATGGCGAAGAGGTCTGACAGAATGTGGTCCATTGGAGAATGGCAAACCACTTTAGTATTCTTGCCTTGAGAACCCGATGAACAGTATGCAAATGCAAATTGAACACCCCAGGTTGGTAGGTGGCCAATATGCTACTGGATGAGTGGAGAAACAACTCCAGAAAGAATGAAGGGATGGAATCAAAGCCAAAATAACACCCAGTTGTGGATGTGACTGGTGATAGAAGCAAGGTCTGATACTGTAAAGAGCAGTATTGAATAGGAACCTGGAATGTCAGGTCCATGAATCAAGCCAAATTGGTAGCAGTCAAACAGGAGATGGCAAGAGTAAACGTCGATATTTTAGGAATCAGCGAACTAAAATGGACTGGAATGGGTGAAATGAATTCAGATGACCATTATATCTACTCCTGTGGGCAGGACTCCCATAGAAGAAATGGAGTAGCCATCACAGTCAATAAAAGTCAGAAATGCAGTACTTGGATGCAGTCTCAAAAAGGACAGAATGATCTCTGTTCATTTCCAAGGCAAACAATTCAATATAGTAATCCAAGTCTATGCCCCAACCAGTAATGCTTAAGAAGCTGAAGTTGAATGGTTTTATGAAGACATACAAGACCATCTACAACTAACACCTAAAAATGATGTATTTTCACCATAGGGGACTGGAATACAAAAGTAGGAAGTCAAGAGATACCTGGAGTAACAGGCAAATTTGGCCTTGGAATGCAGAATGAAGAATGGCAA